>JAQZBX010014865.1:0-38177 GCA_029593785.1 Cabassous unicinctus
AAAAAAAAATATATATATATATATATATTGAGCTGTATTTTTCAAACTCTCTGCTTTAATTCTCTCCTCAGACAGGGTGACTGGTTGTAATCTGATTGGGTTGGATTTTGTTGGACTGGGACTGGTGAAAGGAATTTTGTTTTGTTTTGTTTTTGACCTCTGGATGCTAAAATGGTTAGCATTTACTGAATGCATACTGTGGGTCTGTACTCAGTATTTCTATGTAAGAAAGTTTTATTCCTCACAACATTATGAGTTGAGTACAATTGTCATCACAGGTAAGAAAACTGAATCACAGAGAATTAAGCCTCTTGGTCAAGGTCACATAACTAAAAAGTGTTGGAGTCAACCCCGGCTGACTCCAGAGTTCATTCACCATGTGCTGTAACTATGAAAACTCTCAGAACCTGGAGTGAGTTAGGCTCAGAGATCACCATACCAGCGAAGGAAGGCAGAAAGTTCACCAAGCTAGAGAATGGAGCTTAATTTTTATCCTCCTACTTTCCTTTTAAAGAATATCCCAATTGTCCAAACTGGAAACCTAAGAATCATGATGGTTTCCTTTTCTTTCACCTCGAATTGTTTACTAATCTATGTTAATTCTATTTGAGAAGGTGTTGAATCTCTTTTTTATTCCTATTCCAGCCTCAAGTATTTCCAGTCACCTTTATTGTCTATTAAGCTGTAGGAAGCTATTCTATAAAATAAGAAGTTTCACATAGATGTTTAAATTGGGGTCATGGGAAAAAGCTTCCTGAAGTTGATAGAAATTGAACTGATTTTTGAACAATAATGTCCAAATTCCTCTGATATGCTTTACAGACCCTCTACAAACTATTCTATTTCCTTTCTTGTTTAGGGAAGGGACATATTTGGCTTAAGCAGTAGAAATTCATAGTTTGGAGCAGATAAAACCAACTAAAACAAAATCTCACAGATGCTAATCAGGACAATGTATGGTTTCTAGAAAGAAGCCAGGTATAATAACCAGAGGGGTAATCAGAATCAAGAATCCAGTAGATAGATGGACAAAGTATGGGCATAGAACTTAGCTGTGAATGGGAGAGATGGCCACTTGCTTATAAAAGGACAGGAATGAAGCATAACTCTTCTTTATTGCTTTCCTGTATCTCCAATTCAATCCTGCCAGGCATTAACCACGGACAGGTTTTCATCTAGGCACAGAATGCTTCCTTTTACCCATTGTGTGTTCCATTCCCAGAATAACTTCCACCTTCCTCTCTGTTTATGTAAATTCTGTCTATTCTTTAGGCCACACCCAATCTCCATTTTAATGCCTTTCCAGTGTGAATTCTGCTAGTTCCTCTTTCTCAGAGCATGTACCACACATTGCAGTAATTAGGCACTTTGTTATTGTAGACAGTTGATAAAGTTTAGCTTACATTTTTTGTTTCTTTAATTTTTTTATGTAGGTAGATTGTTACTTCCATCAAACTTGAGGTTTCTTGAGACTCATATATGAATGGGGAAGAAGAATATGCTTCATTTCCAGTCATCTTCTTCACTCTTTCTATAGAGGAAAAATGGTAATCTAACTTGGTCATATTTCACAACACCATTTGGATTGTGTTTCTTAGAGTATGTGCTGAAAATGAATTAAAGGGTAGTCCCCAGTGGTATTTTCCTTCTTTTGTTTAGTTAGCCTGGATTCCTTTCAAAGCTTGAGACAAAGGCTCATATATAAGTAGCTTATTGGAGAATAGAAGTCAACAGCCTGGGGATGAGTTACAGGGAGGAAAAAACAGGGACGGGGGAAAACCAATACAAATATGCAATATTAAGTTGAGCAATACTGTGGGCCAACGAAACTTTTTAGCAACCCTGCGAAATGTCCCAAGGAACTGTCTGATTAGTGGAAGAGGGGGGAAAACATATCCAGTGGTTCCCATTCCTCACTGGTCAAGGTAGCCACATGGACATTAACGTCCATAAATGTTCATGTGAGCCTTTAGCAGTTTTAGGCAGATGTACCATTTAGGAACTGTGAAGAAAAGAGGCCCAGGGTCAGGATGTAAGAGTTATGTTATCTGGACCTGAGGCAAAGGCACTGACAATTTGAACCAGTGCAAAGTTGATCTGAGCTTCTTTGGAGTTGTTCCCTGCAATAGTGGCTAAAGACAAAAGTCGGGCAAAGGGGATTCAAGTATTATATAAGAGAGTTCATTATGACCCATAAGGTTATTTCTATAACAGGACCCGTGTCTTATATTGGAGCAATTCCTGAGAGCTCTTTTGTTCTCTCTTTTGCTTCCCTTTTGCTGCCTATCTCTAAAATGTCAAGTTGACAAAGGACTGCCTAGATCCTTACAAGGCTCTACTACTTAGTTCTTACTTCTTTCCTTATGTTGAATGCATGATGGCTCAATCATGTCTTTGGGATCTACACCATACAAGTGTTTATATGGTGGTAAGATCAACTTTGTCTTTAAATATAAGTTACAGCTTCTAGAGAGCGCTGCCTTTTGGTTACCAACATTAAACTAAAAATAAGATGGAAACTTGCTTTCCATTTGCTCTTTGGTGTGTATATATATCCCTTGAGTAGTTAATAGTATGTTATTCTGGCCCCCTCCATGTAGTACTATTGAATAGTGCTTCAAAACCTACTACGATTTCAGCTTTATTATTTTATTTTATTTTGTTTTGTTTTATATTTGTATGTAAGACTGACCATAATATTCTCCCACAAACAATTGTTCTCTCTCTCTCTCTCTCTCTTTCTCTCTCTCTCCCTCTCTCACTCATACACACATGCAAATGTGGCTAACATATTGGGGATGGACAAAGGCAAAATTTTAAAAAAATGATTTTGTAGATAGATACATCTGGCTCAAGAGCACAGGAGAGAGAAGAATCAAAGTATCGAAGTGTCATCTTTATTTTGTCTTTGGGAAACAGGCATAATGATGAACAGACAACCATTTTGTATAAGTAATATACACTAAAAATTCATACATCAAAAAATTTAGTGCTGTAATCCAATAAAATTTATAACAAAGCTACTAATAAAAATAATATTTAAGATGCATTATACTTATGCAAAATTGAGCAGCTTATAAAATTAAGTTGAGTTCATCAAAGAAACTCAATCTTTTTTAGCCCAACCTAATTTCCCTGATTACAGAAGAAAATTGTGCTGGTTTGAGTCCTTTATGGACCCCAGAAATCCTGATCTTAAAGCAAACCCATTCCTGTGCCTGTAAACCTATTGTAGATGGTAGCTTTCAGTTAGATTCAGTTAAGGGCTTTCTATCAAAACACTTTCAATTAGATTGCTTCAGTTAAGGACCTTTGAGTAGATTGCAGGACCCATGGTGGGTCTTAATCCTCTTACTGGAGTCCTTCATAAATAGAGGACTAAAAAGCTGCAGACATGGGAAAAAAGCTAGAGAGCCAGAGAAAAACCCTGAAGGCTGAGACAGAGGTCCCAGAGGCCAGAGGCTGGAATCAGCGGAGCACAGAGGCATGGAAAGAGGCCACCAAGAGGCTGCAAGAGAAGGCCCATGGAGAGCAAGAAGCTGAAGCAATGGGCCCTGAAGAAGAAGAGAAAGATGAGCAAACCCCTCCATTTGCCTGATTTCCCACAACTGAGCTCAGGGAGAAAGTGAGCCTGGAAGGGAAGACAGAGACCAGCAGAGCTGCCATTGTGTCTTGCCACATAGAGTAGACAAGGATTTCCAGCTGCTGACCTTTGGTGAGACAGCATGTCTAATAGTACCTTGATATGGACATTTTCACAGCCCCAGAACTGTAAGCTTTAAACCTAATAAATTCCCATTGTAAAAGCTGACTCACTTCTGGTATATTGTTCCCAGCAGCTTTTAGCAAGCTAAAACAAAAATCAGAGACATGGTTTTGCTAGATATTCATACAAGACTTTGTCTTGGGGGCTGTAGTTACTATTTGCACTCCTAGATGAAATGTATGATGCCAAAATTGAGTAAATAGATTTTGTTTTAAATAATGTTAAGTTTCTGAGAAGGAAGTGACATGATCAGATATGTACATTTGAAAGATTAATGTGGACTTTAATGTGTAGAATCTGTGGGAAAATAGAGGGACATTTAGATTTTTGTGGCACACTATTTGAAAATCAGTAACTAGTTCTATAAATTGCCTTGAAATAACCAGATACCATCTAGGAAAATAAAATATTTTAAAATTTGCTTCTTTCTCTTGCCTAAAAACAAAATAAATGACAGGTAGATTAAATAATTGAATTTTAAAAATTCCTGAAATCTTTAAAATATTAGGAAAAATGTAGTATATTTTTAATTAAAATGTGTGGATGTGATTTTTTCTAATAAGAAGCAGAGGAGCTGGTGTAGCTCAGTGGTTGAGCACTGGCTTCTGACATTCGAGGTCCCGGGTTCAATCCCTGAATCCCTGGCTCTGGTACCAAAAAAAAAGCAGAAACAATAAAGGACAAGGAAAATGTTGATTTCCTACACTATATAAAATTTTAGAATATTTCCACATGAAAGCAAGCAAATTAAATACAGAAATATAGATATATTAATTTGATGGAAAAGTTGCAAATATTGGTTAAACTATATAAAATTGCTTGTATTCAACCGTAATTTTGACCTACAAAAATTTCAATTTCATATAATTCAAATGAATATTATGAAACAGTAGGTCAGTATCCTTAGTGCAAAGACAAAAGAATGCTAGGGAAACCAAAGTTCATGAATGTGTTCATCTCACTGGAAATAGAGGGCATGCAAACATAAACAAAAGTTTTAAAAAAGTGATTTAAAACTATCTGATTGTCAAAGATTAAATACTGACACAGTTCTTTGTGAAAAAAGGTTTAAAAAATAAACATTCTTATTTACCACTTTTGGAAGCATAAAATTAGTATTGATTTTCAGGAGAACAAGTATCAAAAAAATATAAAATCATGTATTCTAATTCTAGGAATTCATTTTGGAAAAGAATTTTGCCATGGTGAAAGTTGTATAAAAACTTTAACTTTTAAAAAACATTTTATTTCAAAATAATTTCAAACTTACAGGAAATTTGCAAAAACAATGCAAAATTAATACAGACGATTCTAATATACACCCTAACCATTTTTAACATTTTGACACATTTTCTTCCTCCCTCCCTCCCTCCCTCCCTTCCTTCCCTCCTTCCTTTTTCTTTCTCTCTCTCTATTATCTATCTTTGTATCTATCTACCTATCTATCTATCTAAACATTTGAGAGTAGTTGCATATATCATGCTCCTTTGCCACTTAATACTCCCATGCATATTTCTTAAGAACAAGAATATTCACTTATGTAACCAAGTTAAGGACAATTTTCAAGTTCAAGAATTTTAACATTGATATGAAGCATACAATCTGTATTATAATTTTTTCTGTAAAGGATTATGTTTTGCATTTAATTTTAATTGTCTCTTTAGTCTCTCTCTTTTTAAAAATTATGGTAACATATATATAACATTAAATTTCCCACCTCAACCACTCCCAAGTATACAATTCTGTGGCATTGATCACATTCATATTGTGTTACCATAACCGCCATCCATTATTGAAACATTGCCATCACCCTAAACGGAGACCCTGCAACCATATGAATTAACTCCTCATTTCCCCTTCCCCTGCCCCTGGTAATCTGGACTCCACTTTCTCTCTATAAATTTGCATATTTGCATATCTAGTTATTTCATATAAATGGAATCATACAGTCTTTTGTATCTGGCTTATTTCTCTCAACATGATGTTTTCAAGGTTTATCCATATTGTTGCATGTATCAGAATGTCATTCCATTTAATGGCTGAGGAATATTCCATTGTATGTACATACCACATTTTTTTATCCATTCATCTCTTAGTGGACACTTAGGTTGCTTACACTTGTATACTATTGTGAATAATGTACACTATGAACATTAGTGTACAAGTATCTGTTTAAGTCCCTGCTTTCACTTCTTTTAGGAATATACTTAGGAGTTGTATTGTCAGGTCATATGTTAGTTCTATGCTTAAATTTTTGAGGAACCACAAAACTATTTTCCACAGAGGTGACACCATTTTACATTCCCACCAATAATGTATAAGTAGTCTATTTTTCCACATCTTCCCCTGCAGATGTTATTTTCTATTTTGTAATAATGGCCATTCTATTGGACCATCTCACTGTTGTTTTTATTTGCATTTCTCTAATGGCTAATAATGTTGAGCACCTTCTTGTGTCCTTATTTGGGATTTGTATATCTTCTTTGGAAAAATATCTATTCAAGTTCTTTGCTCATTTTTCAATTTGGTTATTGTCTTTTTGTTTTTGAGTTGTGGATGATCTTCATATATTCTCAATATTAAAGCCTTATCATATATATGGTTTCCAAATATTTTCTCCCATTCTGTAAGTTATCTTTTTACTTTCTTGATAATGTCCTTAGATGCACAAAATTTTTATTACTGATGAGGTTTAATTTATCAAATTTTTTTCTTTTGTTTCTCATGATTTTGGTGTATGCGTGTGGTTTAAGGTAGGAGTCCACTTTCATGCATGTGGACATCTAGTTTTCCCAACGCCATTTGTTGAAGAGACTATTTTTTCCTCATTGAAAAAAAAAATCAATTCATAATAGAACTGTGGGTTTATTTGTGAACTCTTTGTATTAGTCAGGGTTCTCAAGGGAAACAGAATCAACAGGAGATATCTGTAAATAGTATAAGATTTTATAAAATTTTCTCACATTACCGTGGGGATGCACATACCGTGGGGATGCACAAGTCCAAATTTCTCAGGCAGGCTGTAAACCAAGGGCTCTGATTAATGTCATTGATGCGTCCCCAGGAGACATTGGCTGTCTGAAGTCAAGCTGGAAAAATTCTCTCTGACAGCCTGAAATCACTTCCCCTTTTAAGGCATTCAACTGATTAGATAAAATACCACCCATTGCTGATGGCAATCTCCTTGGTTGATTGTAGATGTAATCAGCCATCTATGCAATAAACTCACTGGTGACTAAAGTCCATAAATGTCCTTGTATTACAATTAGCCCTGTCCTTGCTTGACCAAACAACTGGGCACAATTACCTGGATGAGCTGACATATTAGCCTAACCATCACACTCTATTTTCTCTTAAATTGGTCTGTATGTCTGTCCTTGTGCCAGTACTACATTGTTTTGATCACTGTAACTTTGTAATAATTTTTAAAATCAGAAAGTGTGAGTCTCCAACTTTGATCTTCTCTTTCAAACTGTTTGGAAGCCCCATGGAGCTCCAAGTTCTTCCTTATGAATTTGTTGATTCGTTTTTCCATTTCTGCAAAGAAGACTATTTGGGTGTTGATTTGGATTACGTTGAATCTGTAAATCACTTTGGGTAGCATTGACATCTTAAATATATTAAGTCTTTCAATCCATGAGCATGGGGATTTCTTCCTATTTATTTAGGTCTTCTTTAATTTCTTTCATCAATGGATGCCCTAACTAAATGCAATAAGGCAACAAAAAGAAATAAAAAGAATAGAGGTGAGAAAGGAGGAAGTAGAACTGTATCTATTTACAGAAGACATAATTGTCTTGGTAGAAAATCTAAGCACTTTCCAAAATAATGCTAGAATTAATAAGAAAAATTTTAAAAGTTACAAGGTAAAAGGACAGTGCACCAAAATCCATTGTTTTTCTATATTCTAACAACAATTATCAAATTAAATTAATACGCCAGCACTTCATTACTTTGTAGAAGTGGACCAGGTGCCATCCTTGCACTTTTATGTTCAGGACATTGGACCAAGGCATGTGGAGCTGTTGCAGCTCCACCACATGGTTGATTATCTACTATTTCACCAGGTTGGCATGGGGCAGCAACTGGACTCTTAGCAACTGGCTGGATCCTTCTTCAGCTTATCTAGCTCCTGAGAAAAATGTGGATTTAGCTCATGAGTCAGCAAATTACATCCTAACTATTTTGTAAATAAAGATTTATTGTAATATAACTGCATATTGTCTCTAGCTACTTTCATACTACAATGGAACAGGAGTTATGACAGAAAGAGTCTGGCTCACAAAACTTAAAAAACATAGTATCTGGACCTTTACAGAAAAAGTTTTTGAAACTTTGCTCTAGCTACATGATGAGGGGTTCCAGTTTCTGCTGCAGGACATCTCTATCATTGAAATTAGAGGCTTGAGTTAATGGGACACTGATGAGAGTTCCTGTCTTAGATGACCAAGGGATTGCCAGGATCGATATACTCTGCCATACTTTTTTCCTATCACCTAAAGAGTATTGCAAGGTATTTCATGAAAACAGCTCCATTAACTTCTACTTCTCACTATTGAAACACAATGGGTTCAAATATATTCCTATGATGCTGACTTCCTTCCTTCTCAAGGTCCCAGAATCTAATAAGTGCTTTTTCAAGTTGGCCTCTAGTGCATCTCCAGTATATATTTAACATATATTCACCAATAATCTTCTGATTTTGCTTTAGGATGTTGTTTGTTTCCTACCAGGGCCCTGTGCAGTTCCTCTAGGCACCAACCCTTTGCCCTGAAGTCTTCAGAGTCAAAGCTCCATGTGGTGTGTTGAAAAGTGGGGAAGGATAATCTTTCTCCCTTTGTGTTAAACTTTGTTAAATCTGTTCCCTTTATATGGTATTAGGTGTCCAGGTTCTTTTTAATATGGTTTTAGGTGTCCAGGTTCTTTCATGGTTATTTCTATTTGCATGCTTGCTTGATTTACAGGTTCTGTGATCTGTAGGACTCACACAGAAGACAAATGTTGACTTGGCCAGCAAATGGTTGTGACTAATAGACACTGTACTCCACCTAGAATAGTTCCCTCATCTGACCACTATATTTTTTTCTGTACAGAGTTATGCTCATTGTGCCTGACTCTTGATTGCTCTGCGGATGCTTTGAAATCTTCATGCAAACAGAGGCTTCCAGAATACCTACCTTGCCAGTGTAGCAGACATGTTCAGATATTTCTGAATCTTACTTAGCTCTAAGGGTCCAGAGACTACCTATTTCAGGTTTTGTAAAAAGAAATGTACAGAAATTCTCTTTTAAGCTTAACCACATACACAAAAAGTAAGTTAAGAAATAAAAAACACCTGATAAACACCACTTTACTGACAACTAACCAACCAGGCAATCCTGCTCTTCCAGGTACCACAAGGATCATTTCTTTTGGGTCTTTTAATTAGCATATTACAAATCATGCTATGAGTGGATATTTTCAAAGAAACCTGTTTGAAAACTCTCCTTTTTTGTCTCCCTTTTTTTGTCAGCAATAGCCTTATCATTTTTTCTTATCGATATTCCATAACAAAACAGAACAAAACAAACATGATCTTTCAAGTAAAAATAAGAATTTTTATCTCACCATTCTTGCTTAACTTGTCTAGTCTTATTTCCTTTGTTTGGAAAATTGCTCTCCATGAAGATTCTCGTGTTTAACAGACGATATCCCTAGACTCATTCTCTGTCTTCATTGCTGAGTCTGCTTAAGACCATTCAGTTTTCATTTCCCAAGGGAGTTGTCAAGTCTGTGGCACAATTTCCTGTCTCCTTTGATACACTGAGCTCTTGAAGCATGCTTGCCAAGAAAAACACTGACAAATATAAGAAGCTTGAGTGTATTTTTGCTATTTTCACATCACTCGACTCGTGTTTTAAGAGGCTGTTTCTGATGAAGATCAAGGAAGCACTAGTGGAGCTTTCTCACAACAGTGCCTTTAGATCCATTAAAAATAAGCATTAGTTCTTACTCTTAATGCCTAATGAAAATCAGCCCAGTAAACATCCATAGGGATTCTCACACAATAGAAGGTAGAGAAAATAAACCAAGTCCTTTATTCTAACTGCTCCATGTTGTTGTTGCTAATTTCCCCCCATATAATTAAGAACAGGAAGCAGCATAGAAACGATTGATGGAGACTTTTTCAGGTATCTGGCCTGAATATTGACATGGACGTTTTTCTATAGAAATCAGGTGAAGAGATAGTCAATGTAAACTTTGAGTGAGGCAAATATAAATATTTTAGGTGAACTTTATTGAAATTTTAGACTTACTTTGTTCCGTACTAGATTAGTATATCATGCAAAAAACCAAACAATTCAAAAGGAGAGAGAGAGAGAGAATACTCCATTCTTTGACTTGATTTTTTAGAGGTTCATTGAAAGGAATCTAAATTAGAATCCTAGCAAAACTTCCTGGATTTCATGATTCTCTCCTCGATTATTTTTATACAGTTTTCTCTCCAAAACTCTCTGGAACTTCTTCTTTGCCAAATACATCCTTACCTTCCCTCTACAAGTCTTCATTTTCTCTACCTCTGTGTACCTGCTACTTAATATATCCCTCACCTCTCTCTCTTCTAGCTATTAAGTAGATTGCCATACTCTTTTTCTCTAGTCTTCTTCTTGATTCTGTTTTATAAAGGAGATAGAAAGATGGTGGAAGGAATTCATAAATAGTCTAATTATTTCCTATTGAGAGACATTTGATGAAGAATTTTGTAAATGTCAAAATTCTTTTTGAGGACACACAGTATGTGTTCTTCCAACTTTAAGTAATAACTGCCAATTACTACCTAATATTCAATAACAAACATTACATTCTAGGCACAGTTCTAAGTATTTTATATGTTTTAACTCATCTGTGCAACAACTGTACCAAGAAGAAACAATTAACATTCCCATTGTACAGATGAGTAAACGGAAATTAAACAGTAGTTAGTAAATTGTCCAAGGTCAGAAATGAGTAGGATTATTATTTCTGAATAATAAAAGTAAATACATGAAGAATCTGAACCCAAAAAGTAGCTCCAGAAACCTTGAGTTTAGCATTATATGACCTCTCTCTGTGTCTTTGCAATTAAAGAGACAAGACCTTATTTTACGTAATAAATTATTTAAAATGTGCATTATCATAAATAGTAGATGGAAAACTTCCCACTCAGTTGACTATCCTAGTTGAGCATGGGAGGAAATATATCTTGATAGGGTAATTTTTACAATTCACTTAAAAAGTTCCCTGAAATCTTCTTCTGAAATACACACTTGTCTTGTAGCTTCTGGTGTTGTTATGCTCACTGGGTTAGTGGGAAACCACTGGATAGAGAAACACCCACTACCAATGTTACAAACACTCCATCCTCAGTGAATGTTATTCTGAGGAACTTAAAATTAAAAAGGCTGATTAAAAGTAATGTAATAATTTAAAAATAAGAATAAACAAAGAAAGAAAAAAAAACCCACAAAATTAATGGAATAGTAGAGACTTTTGGGCAATAGAAATGTGTGGATTCCAGTAAAAAAAAAGGTGAGATATCTATTTAATAGTAATTATGCTTAGAAAAACTAAAATAAAATGATAAAATGTTCTTACTGAATTTATCTAGTATTATAAACTCAAATGTTTGGGATGGATTATTTGAGATCAGGGAAAATAGTGTTTAGTGTAGTTTTACTTTACCTTTCTAAATTATTAGATTTAAAGCATGACATGTAGGACGAAGTATTAAAAGCATGCTGGGTTGAAAATGCATTGCTCTGTAGCTCAGTAGCTCTCTCACAGGATTCTTTGGAACCTTAGCATCAGGAACCACTTGGAAGGAGATGGTAGACGAAATTTACCTTAATTGGCTTCCTGCAGAGCAGTTTGGATTTTATCAATTTAATATATATGGATTCTTGATTTAGATTTTAATCAAAAGAAGAACTTTTTTGATCAAATGTTTCAAATGGTCAGGTAATGTAAAAAATCACCAGTATTCAGTATTGTCCAGTGGAAATATAATGAGTGCAGTTTAAATTTTCTAGTAGCTTTGTTAAAAAATAAATACACATGAACTATAACACAACAGTATCTTAGATGAGTTGATGCAATGGTTAAAGTTAAATGTTGCCTTACTAAAATGTGTTTAATGGAAAAACATTTTATATTTGCTTCATTTTTAAAATTAAATGCAAATTAATTGAAATTAAATAAAATTTAACATACAGCCCTTTGCACTAGTTACATTTCAAGTGCTAAATTGCCACATGTGTCTCATGGCTACTATATTGGAGAACACAGTTGTAGTTCTCCAGCGTATGACTTACACAAAACTGTGCAATTTTGTGTAAGTAATTTTATCTCTCTGGGTCTCAGTTATACATGCTCAGCTACATGTTTCTTTAAGATCTCTTCTATTGTAGGGTTTGAGTTTAAGCCCCAACTCTTTCTCACCCTAGATATGATAACCTGGGAAAGTCATGCAGTCTTTCTTGGCTTTAGTTTTCTTATCTTTCAACTGTGTGGGTGGGGCTAATTAGATTATCACTAATAGCATTGCCATTTCTAAAATGTGAGTGTAACTGATTCTAGCATTCTTCCTCTCACATTTGAATGTTTATCCCTCATATCTTACTCCCTATGCCCAAGAGAAAGCAAAGTTATATTGAAAACAATATAATAACCATAAGGCCCATTAAAGTTTACTCAATTTGAGTCTTTTAAAAATCAGAATTCAGTCAGAATTTTAGGTTGTTTAACAGTATTGTCTATATTAATGTCTTTCCAAGATGAATATTGACCTGAAGTTATTTTATCTATAATTTATCATCACTGAGATGAAATAATATGAGATATATAATATTTTGTTAGTTTTTATGATAGCTTTCTTACCTAGCTGATATAATAATGCATCCTCACAAATGTAGAGCCATTTACTTAAAAGATTAGCAAGTGACAAACAAATTACTAAATATTTATTGAGGCATTCCTATTTCACCAAGTTGTGGGTGATTCAGGAAGCGCAACAACAACAACAACAAAAAAGCAACAAAACACAGTACCTGTCCTCAAGGTCCTTGCAAAAATATTGAAATAATAATATAAAATTAAATACAGAAGTATGTGGAGACTAATGAAACTTGCAGCTTACATGATTAGACAAAAACCATCATGGTAGTTGAAAAATAAATATACTATTAATTCTCTAGCATGCTATCAAGTAACAATAAGCTGAATAATATACAAGGAAACCTCCTGAACTTTCATTGCCAGGGTTAGATGCAATTACCTATGGTAGGCACAGCGTAACATTTAAGCACTGTTCAGTTGTTAGTTGCTGATTTGAGTTGATGTTGCAATTTCTCTCACTTTCCTTTTGAAGTGTACTTGGGAAATTCTAAAGGAAACGAATTCTTTGGACTATTTATATAAATTATTGGCAAAATCTTGTGTGGGAACAATAGTCGTTCATTCAATAATTTTTTTCAAAATTGATTTTCTACTGTGTGCTCTAAACTGCTTTAAGCAACGGGGAAAGAGTGGTAAACAAGACCTACAAAACCCATGCTTTCCTGTAGCTTACATTCTAGTGGGGGAGACAAGAAATAAACCAACAAAAATGAATTCTATGATATAAGATGTAATATAAACAATATATAATGTCAGGTAGTGATAGGTGTTAAAATGAAGGATGGATTTAGAATGGACAGCATACAAGAATTCATTTTTTAGATGGTATATTCTAGGGAGGCCTCTCTGAAGGGTGATATTTGAGAGAAATGAGTGAAGTGACAGAAAAAGACATGGTAATATTTGTGGGAAATAGAATGCCAAGTTGAAGGAATGGCAAGTTCAAAAGTCCTGCTACAAGAGAAGTTTTGGGTTGTTAGGAATAACAAAGAGGCCACTATGATGACACTGGCATGTATAATGTTGCAGAAGAATGCTTACTGAAATGGAGAAGTGCTTGTGATAAATAGCTAAGTGAAACAGAAAAATACAACACAGTATGCATAATATGTATACACACATACACACACACACACACACACACACAGTAAATTGCTAAGTACGAAATAAAACAAATCTATAGCAGAGTAAGTGTGATGTTATGTAGATGTAAAGAAATATAGACATATACAAAATATGGTAAACATGTAGAGTAGACATACAGCATAAATGTTAACAATTTTATCACTGGTGTGTGCAACATTTTTCTAGTTTGCTTTTCTGTATTTTATGAATACAGTGCATTAGGCATGAATTACTTTATGAAGTTTTAGCTTAACATTGTTCTGGTTAACACACTAGATCTTTAAGAGCTTTGTTTTTAGTCATTCAACCTCTGCTTTGACTTTTACATGTGTCTTTCACATAACATCAAAGGCAGAGTTAGAGAGGGGGTACAAAGAATGAAGCTAGAGTTAATTGGATGATTCAAAACTACAGAACAACAAAAGCAAATGAATGTACTGGGGGATGAATACAATAAACAATGTCTAAAAATGTCTAAAAATAAGTAATGAAATTACTTATCAGATAAAACCCAAACAAGGAATAGAGAATGATATAATGAACCGAATAAAGAATGGTTTTGGGCGCTTAACAATGAAGGAGAAGTGGTATGTAGTATTTTGATGGATAATCAGGCAGAACCTTGACATGATTGCTGGCTTTAGCCTAATAGCAATACAAAGTTAATGAAACATTTAGCAGAAATTGAACATCCATTCATCATTACTCATTATCTTTAATCAAAGCATTTTTTAAAAAGAATTTTTTGTGGATTCATATGGGGAGTGTTTTCCAAGGGAGGGTTAAGTCTCCAGTATTTTAAGGACAATCCAATTGCATTTCTTTTATTCAGACACAAAAGATTGCATTATTGGTAAAAGAAAAAAAAAGAAAAATCTGTAGACTTGGTGAAATAGCCTTTTATCAATCAAGTCATAAGGAAAAGCAGAATGTTTTTGAGTGTTTATTTACTTGAATTGTCACCAATCAGCTTTGCATAAAGGACAGATAGCAGTGGGTACACATGTAGTCATGATACCTTTGAGTCAGGATTCTACACTCAAAAATGGAATTTTGTTTTATAGTAGAAAGGCACAACTGGCAGTTAAATGGTCCATACTCCTTTCTTTACCATTAGTTTTGCTTATCACCTGCGGCATAGCAATTTTCCTATCTATTAAATGAAGAGAGTAGCACCAGTTTCCTACTACAGAGAGAGTGAGAGAAAAAAAAAGGTGATGACCATTCGATCTGACACCACATGTTGGTGAAAAATTAGTTTTCATCTTTATAAGTCATGCATTTTTTTATGTGGCTGCTGTACTTTCCCATCTCGAAATATACCTGTAGCCGTTCTTATAATAAGCATATCCATCTTCATAGTCATTTACAAGAGATTCACACAAGATAATAAATAAATGAGAATGTGGGTATATATACCACATATCATAAATATTACCAGTTTTTATCTCTGGTATGAATTTTCTCTTGTTTGATTTTATGTATTTTATTAATTTTATGCATTACATATATATCACAAAATGTATTAATAAAACCGTCTTAAAGGTAGCACAGACGCAGACATATCTTACAAGGTGGATGCATCAAAGAGATACAGCAGTTTCTCCATCTCTGGCTATGCCATTTTCATCTCCTTTTGGGGTGTATACCTGCAACTTGTTGGTAAAACACCATTACTGTGGTGTTGGCACTTTTATGTTCAACCCTAATATTAGAACTTTGTAGTTCCTGTTTTTTCCCAATAGTATGGAAAGTTCCTTGTCCTTGTAGCCTGATGAGTTTGGTTTGAGTCTATTTGTACCACTCACTGATGTAATGCTGCCTTTCTTTTCTACGGTTCTTTTTATTTAACATTTTAAATATGTGACTGATAGATAATTTATAAGGTTGTTATGAGGATTGAGTAAACTAAACTCTGTACAGTCAGTTTGCAAAAAATGAAATATCATCCAAATATGTTGGTAACTAAAATATCAAAATTGAAACTTCTGACTTCTGCTGTGTTCACAGCTCTTTGTTGTGTTATGCAGTATTAAGAAGTAGGAATAAGATCACACCAAAATGGAGCTTATGATCTGGTTAGTAAAACAATACTTATTATATGATAAGAGAAAAAATACACATGTGAGAACAATATACTTAAAAAAAAACATAGGGCAAATATAGAAGAAAAATAATCCAGCAATCAATTTTCCATTGATAAATGATGATATGGGGAGTAACTGTGGTGAAAGGCAGGACAAGGTGAAAGTGGGCTTTGAGCTGAGAGGAATCTGGGTTGGACCTTGAGGAATTGGATGGACATAGCATGTGGTTTAAGACCATACAAGCAAAGGGAGACTTTACTCAATGGCACCATGGCAGTTAAGAATAGACTCTTTAATTGGACTTCTCAGTCTTACCTAGAGGTGTCTAGACTTAAAGTGGTGTTATGGATTGAATCATGCCCCCCACAAAGGCATAGTCAAGTCCTAACTTCCCATCCTATGGAGATGAACCCGTTTGTATTAGGATCTTTGGAGACATTATTGGTCAAGGTGAGGACAATCTGAATCTGTATGGGACTTAATCCAATATGACTGGAGTCTTTATAAGCCAAAGAAATTTGGATGGAGTAGGAGACAGATGGCCATTTGACATAGGTAGTGACTTCGTTATGGACTGTCGACAAGCCACCACCAGCATACTACAGACTTCAGAGAAAGCATGATCCTGCCAAGACTTATAGCCTCCAAAATTGTGAGACAATAAACTCCTGTTGTTTAAGCCAACAAGTCTGCGGTATTTGTTATAGCAGGTCTGGCAAACAAAGACAAGTGGTAAGATACTTTTGAAATAGAAACCTTATGTAGTTCTTAATTGGAAACCAATCTACTTGATTATTTGAAAAGCTAAGTCTGTGTTTTCAAGAGAACATTTGTTAAGTGAGTTTAAATTACAAATAATAGTAATAATAATGAAGAAACATACTTCTTGAAGAAAAAATCTACTTATATTCCCTTAATGTGTGAAGTGAGTGAAGGAAGACAAGTTGGGAAAAGTAAGTAAGGAAAATAAAATAAGAGAAATGAATATATATATATATACAAAAACTCCATCAAGTTTGTGAAATTTACAAGTAATTTAAAATAGCATGAAATATCTTCATTGAATGCCTGACAAAAGGAATAAAAAACTATTAAATATCTTCAGAGCCTTCTTTCCCCTCTTCTGAATATGAATGCAAGATATTTAAGGAATAGCAGAAATGTAGGTTGGGCTTAGATACAAAACAAAATTGAGATTGATGAGAATAAAAAGAGAAGAAAGATGTTAATAGAGAAAACACTGGCCTTTAGCTTTGGATGCAGAAATTTCATTCTCAAAGGATTTAGGAGGGAGTGAACACATCCCCATGAGCATAAAATGTGGGAGGGAGATGGACAAGGACAAAATATAGACTAGTGGTATTTACTAGTATCTTAATATGCCACAGGGCTGCCAATACAACATATCTGAAATGGGTTGGCTTTTATAATGGAGATTTTATTTAGGTTAAAACCTTACAGTTCTGAAGCCATGGAATGTTCAAATTAAAACAGGATCAAAGATGCTTTCTTACCAAAGTCAGCTACTGATGATCCTGGTGTCCTGCCATGTGGTGAAGATGGTGGCCAATCTCTGCCAAGGTCCCTGCTTTCCCCTCCAGAATCTGCCATCTCCAGGAACTCAGCTGTGGGCAACCAGGCATAGGGCTTGTCTCTTCTGCTTTGAGCTGCTCCATAGGCCCAGCCTCTTGGGGGCTTCAAGCTTAAGCTTTGGCTGCTAGTGATCATTGAGTCCTCTCTCACATGGCAGTTTCAAAACTGGCAGCTTCCTTTCACTGTGTCTTTCTCTCTCTGTGTCTCCATTTATATCAGACCCAGTAAGAGGGCAGAGACCCAAGATAGCTCATGCCTCACAGACATTGTCTGATCAAAAGCTATAAAGCAGAGAGGAGGGGCAAGTAAGGCATTATGGGAGTCAGCTCTTCCTACAGGGCAGTTAGTAATCTAAACAGAGCTATCTAAAGCACCAGTTTAGGGGGCCCAGGAGTCCAGAAGAGCATCCTGCAACATCCTTGAAATAATGGAAGGAGGAGACTGCCCATCTGCAGTGAAGATTCACGAGTAGAGCATTCCACGCTGTGGAGGCTGGTGCCCATCTTCCACCGGTGGCACAAACCACCTCAGGAGCTATTCCGTTTGTGAAGTTGGAAGCTCTATTTCCCAAAAATGGGGGAGGAAAAGACAGTTGGGCACTGACTTCAGCTACTTATTAGTAAATTTGGCTGGCTAAGGTAAAATCCTAAGAACAGGTAAAGTTTGAACCTCTCCAAGTGAGAAAGAGACTGGAAGCTGCCATTTTAACTCCACCCCTAGCATGAAGGGAAGCAAGGCTGAAGGAAAATCACAGTGATAGTAGGGACCAGCTTCTTTCAACCCAGATTGGATTGCAGCCCTAGCCTAGGCCCCAGTCCCACCTCCAGCAGGGAAGAAGCTGGGGGACCTGCACCAGCTTCTCTGGGCAACTGCAGGTACTTTTGGGTGGTACAGGCTGGATGGTGAGACACCTGTGGCTCCATCCCCACCCACCAATAGGAAAGGAGAGGGGCTGTGTTTCTTTGGCCTCTCAGGGCACCTGCATTTTCAGTTCACACGAACTGATTTGTTGAGTCGCTTCAATTCCATCTCCACCTCTCCATACCATATGGTAAGAGGGGGATAGTGTTTCTTCAGCCTCATTGGGCAACTACAGGTGCTTTCAGCCCACACAGAATGGATACTCAGATATCTGTATTTCCACCCCCACCCCTCAGAAGGACAGGAAGGCAGTATGTTCCCTCAGTATCTTTAGGCAAAAGTGTGGGCACTTTTGGCCCACATGGCCTAGTTTGTTAAGAACATTTGATTCCATCTCCACCCCTGCCTGCCCCCCATAAGATAGGAGGGAGTTAGTGTTTCCTCTGTCTTTCTGAGCAATGGCAGTTACTTCCAGCCTACAGGGACTGAACTGTTGGGCACCTATGGATCCAGCCCCTCCCCATAATTGGATAGGAGGGGCCTGGTGTTTC
Organism: Cabassous unicinctus; assembly: GCA_029593785.1. Lineage (NCBI taxonomy): Eukaryota > Metazoa > Chordata > Mammalia > Cingulata > Chlamyphoridae > Cabassous > Cabassous unicinctus. The sequence continues at coordinate 18,897 of JAQZBX010014865.1, forward strand.
TCAACCTTTCTGGGAAACAGCAGGAACTTTCAGCCTACATGGACTAAATTGTTGAGTGCCAGGTGTTCCTTCCCCACCCCCTAAAGAGCAGAAGGGACAGAACTCCCTCAGCTTCTCAGGGCAACTGCAGGCACATTCAGCCCACATGGGTTAGATTGTTAGGCACTCAGGAGGGTCCATCCTCACCCCTGGCAGTGGAGGAGGGGGGCCAGTCTAACTGGGCAACTGCAGTCATTTTGGACCTGCACAGCATAGATTTCAGCTCACACCTGCAGCTCCATCTCTGCCCCAGGCAGGGGAGGAAGGGATGTGAAGCTTCATCAGTCTCTCTGGGCAACTACAGATGGTCTTGGCCTGTACAACTTGGATTATTACACATGGCTGTCGCTCTGTCCCTACTGCTGGCAGAGGAGAAAGTTGGGAGAAGATTCATCAGTTCCTGGGGCAATGTGGGCATCTTCAGCCCCCACAGCTTACAGTATCAACTACATCCTCGGCTCCTAATACACAACCAACAAAGGAGAAAGAGCATGAAAGCCCTAAATGAAAGAGAGAAAGTGTGCCCAGAATAAATACACCTAGGAAGCCAGATGCTAAGACACCAACAAAAAATTACAGTCCATACCAAGAAACAGGAAGATATGGCCCAGTAAAAGGAACAAACTAAGCCTCCATATGACATAAAGAGTTGAGATAACTAATCATATGTGTTCAAACAAATCTCCTTAATAAATTCAATGAGACGGCTAAAAAGTTTAAGGATATTAAGCAGATACTGGATGAGCCCAAAGAAAATTTTGAAGGCATATATTGAAAATAGCAGATCTTATGGGAGTGAAAGGTACAGTAAATGAAACTAAAATACACTGGAGGTGTGTAACAGCATATTTGAGGAGGCAGAAGAAAGGATTGGTGAGCTTGAAACATGGCCTCTGAAAGTGAACATACAAAAGAAGAGATGAAGAAAAGTATGGGAAAGTTGAACAGGGTCTCAGGGTACTAAATCACAGGAAGAGACATAAAAGCATACACATCATGTTTGTCCCAGAAGCAGAAGAGAAGGGAAAAGGGGCAGAAGGAATATTTGAAGAAATAATGGTAGAAAAATTCCCAACCCTACTGAAGGACATAGATATTATTTTCCAAGAAGCACAATATACTCCCATCTGAATAAATCCAAATAGACCAACTCCAAGCACATACTAATTAGAATGCCAGATACCAAAGACAAAGAGAGAATTCTGAAAGCAGCAAGAGAAAAGTGATGCATAACATACAAGGGATACCCAATAAGATTAAATGCTGATTTCTCATCAGAAACTATGGAGATAAGAAGGCAGTGGTATCATATATTTAAGAAACTGCAAGAGAAAAACTTCCAGCCAAGAATTTTATATCCAGCAAGACTGTCTTTTAAAAATGAGGGAAAGTTTAGAATATTCACAGATAAACAGAAATTGGAAGAGGTTGTAAACAAGAGACTGGCTTTGCAAGAAATACTAAAGGGTGTGCTACAGCCTGAAAAAAAAAAAGACATGAAAGAGAGCCTTCGGAGAGTCTAGAAATAAAGTTTATATCAATAAAAGTAACCAAAAGTGTAAAAAGAGTGGCAAAGGTAAGTGGATGTGGTTCAACCAGTTGAGTGTCCACCTACCACATGGGACGACCCAGGTTCAGGTCCTGGTGCCTTCTAAAAGAAGACAAGCAGATGCAACCTCCCACAGCAATGACCTAGATACCACCTCCTGCTGCAATGAGCTAATGCCACAAGCAAGGAAATGCCACAGCCCACGGGAAGTGGATGTGGCTCAGGCCTTTGGGCACTCACCTTTCATGTGGGAGGTCCTGGGTTCAGTTCCTGATGCCTCCTGGAGAAGACAAGCAAACAATGAGCAGACAAATGAGAGAACCATCTGGGGGTTGGGGATAAGTAAAGTAAATAAATACATCAAAAAAAAAAAAAAAGAGTGGTGAAAATAAAATATGACTGATAAAACCCAAAGATCAAAATGGGTGAAATAAGAATTGCCTTTACAGTAATAACATCAAATGTTAATGGATTAAACTCCCTAATCAAAAGACATGGGCTAGTAGAATGGATAAGAAAGTATAAGCCATCTATATGCTATGTACAGGAGACTCACATTAGACCCGAGGATACCAGTAGATTGAAATTGAAAGGGTGGAAAAAGATAATCCGCCCATGTAGTAACTTAAAAAAAAAAAAGCTGGAGTAGCTATACTTTTATCAGATGAAATAGACTTTAAAAGCAAAACTGTTATGAGAGACAAGGAAGGACATTATATGTTAATAAAAGGGGCAATTCACTGGGAAGAAATAACTATCTTAAATGTCTATACACCTAACCAGGATACCTCAAATTACATGAGACAAACACTGGCAAAATTGAAGCGAGTAATAGATGTCTCCACAATAATAGTTGGAGACTTCAATACACCACTCTCAGGATTGGATAGAACACCTGGATAGAGGATCAATAAAGAAACAGAGAGATTGGGAGGTTAGGGTGGATCTACAGGTACCCAACAGTTCAGTCCCTATAGACCGAAAGTGCCTGCTGTTGCCCAGAAAGGCTGAGGAAAGACAGTTCCCCTCCTATCCTACTTGGGGGCGGGGATGGAGCTATAGGTGTCTTACTATTCAGTCTTTGTGGCCCAAAAGCACCTGCATTTACCAAGAGAGGCTGGGGAAACACTAATCCCCTCCTATCCTATGGGGTGGGCAGGAGTAGAGTCCTAGGTGATCAACAAACCAGTTCATGCATGCTGAAAGTGCCTGCAGTTGCCCAGAGAGGCTGAGGAGTCACAGCTCCCCTCCTATCCTATTGTGGGGCAGGAATGGAACTGCAGGTGTCAAGTATCCAGTCTATGCAGCCTGAAAGTGCCTGCAGTTGCCCAGAGAGGCTAAAGAAACACCAGCCCTTCCTATCCTGTTGGGTTTGGGGGGTTGGAGAAGGAATCAAAGGAGCTCAACAAACCAGTTCATGTTGAACAAGAGTGTCTGAAGTTGCCTGGGAGGTTGAGGAAACACAGCTCCTCTCTTATCCTATTGCGTGGACAGGGATGGAGAACCAGGTGTCCTAATATCCAGTCTGTGCTAGCCTAAAGCACCTGCAGTTGCCTGGAGAGGCTAGTGCAGGTCCCCCCAGCTTCTTCCCTGCATAGTTGGGGCTGGAGCCTAGGCTAAGGCTTCAATCTTATCTGGGTAGAAAGAAGCTGGTCTCTACTGTCACTGTGGTTTTCAGTCAGCCTCACATCCCCTCAGGTTGGGGGTGGAGTTAAAATGGCAGTTACTGGTCTCTTTCCCACTTGGACAGGTTCAAACTTTAGCTGTTCTTAGGATTATACTTTAGCTAACCAAATTTACTAATCAGTAGTTGAAGTCAGTGCCCAACTGTCTCTTCCTCCCCTGTTTTTGGGAAATGGAGCTTTGAACTCCACCCACAGAATGGCTTCTGAGGCAGCTTGTGCCACCAGTGAGGATGGATACTGTTCTCTGCGGTGTGAATGCTCTACTTAGGAATCTTCACTGCAGATGGGCAGTCTCCTCCTACCATTCTTTCAAGGATGTTGCAGGATGCTCTTCTGGTCTCCTGAGTCACCCAAACTGGTACTTTAGATAGCTCTGTTTAGATTATTAAATACTGTATAGGACAAGCTGATTCTTGGAAAGCCTTACTCAGCTGCCATCTTACTCCCAATAATCCCATTATTGATATAATTTTTATGTAATCTAAAACATCCTTAAAAATAAAGGAAAAATTGGAAATGTCTGAATCATTGCTTCAATCAACTTTTCTCTTTGGCAATAGCCTCTACCCTGGAAGTGTTTGGTTTTCTCAGTTCAGTATAAATAACCAAATTAACTTTTGAACAACTAAAATCTTTGTTTCCTGGCTCAATTCCAGCTCCAGATAATTCAGCAACATCAGTGTTGATGGAATGTTATCTCATAACACCTAGTACAATGGATAGTAGAATGACCAAGCACAATAAATATCAACAGTGGTGGCATGAGACTGTGAGAAATTTCCCTTTCTGCATCCTCTCTTGTTAGCTGTTCTCTGTTCTAATTTCAAGCTTCTCTCTTCCGTGCTAGTTGAATATCCATGGTCATTCAATCATCTTCCCTCCTCACTTCCACAGACAGCTATTCTTTACATTTTTATTTACAGCTTGATTTAAAAGTATATTTTCAAGATTTATTTGTATAGTACGTCAAGTTTTAAATAAAACATGCAATGAATTTCTAAGTTGTATCTCTAATATTCAAGTTATATGACTAATTCATTAGATTTGTCACTGATACATGAATTATACAACTAACTTCTCAAACTGTACAGCTGATTTGAATCTTTATTTTAATCTTTGAACATAAATATCTGTATTAATAACAGCAGTCTGTTTATAAGGATTGAGTTTCCATGCTAACCTGTAGTCTACCAATTCCTAACCATGTTCCTTGGGCCACTGTCACATTCAAAGATGGCAGGACCAATGTGATTTATATTTTAAAAAGTTGTTTTGCCTCATTCATTCATCCATCCCATCAGCTTTCATTGGGTGCCCATTGTGTGCTAAATACTCATGTTGGTTCAGAAAATTATCAAGGACCCTCTTTTCATGTAGGCTGCTAATAGTAAAGTGGGGAGACAGTAACGACAAATGATCTGGGCAAGTGGGACCCTTATCATTATCCCTACACTTGAGAGAGCCACACTCTGGCCTTCTTTTGGCTCCCTCCCTCCTCTCTGAGTAAGGAAACTGTTAGGTCAAGTGTATGGAGCCGACAGCCCCAATATAGAGTTCGATATCATGCTTCCGATACCTGGGACCCCAGTATTCACTGCCCAAATGACCCCAAATCTACTTCCAGGGCCTGTTTGAGACTCTTTTCCAGATCAGTCTTCTGAGATTTCACCAAGCAGACAATGCTGTTTACACTCTTCAGCTTGAGGGTGGTTACAGCTCATGGATCTGCCCTGAGAGTCCCTTGTAATGTTGGAAGGATTAGGGGGTGGCAAAAGAATGAGGAAGACAATTGTTCTGTGGTCTCCATTTATTTTCTGGCCAAATCCCTACAAATAATGAACAGTAAATGATAGAACATATAATAGATATAAAGTAACTAAATAAAATAAAATTGATATTATGCAAAGTTAATGCAATTTAACTTGCAACTGGTCTGTGATAGTTCTATGCTTATCTCCAGAGATGACGAGATCTGGCACATTGATCTATGGCCAAGGCAGAAATGAAATGTCCTAACTAGTGGCTTGTGAATGAAGTGTACTAACCAGTGACTTATGATATGCTGTATAAAGTCTAAAAGTCCTCTGGAGGGATCTTGCATCAACTTGCCTACATTGCTTATTAAAATTGTATAGATTCACAGTTTGCCCTTTGTTTAACCAATTGCATGGCATTTTCTGTGTGATCAGGCAGAAATTTAAAAAAAAAACACAACTCAATAAACTTGTGTCTTGGATCCCTGAGACCAAGTTATCTGCAAGTATTGTGATGGATAATTTGAAGACAAAGAGTATCCTGAGTGACTGAGAATGGAATCTGCATACTGTGCCTGGAAATCTTAAATCTCTCTGGTATTTAACTAAGCTTTCTTTATCCTCTGTACTATATCCTTTACCTTTGTTAAATCCTTATATTTATATATCCTGTAGTGTCTTATGAATCCTTTTAATTATTCTGTGAAATTGGCACAAATGTAAATGCTATAAAGAGTAGAGTGAGTTTATGCTTTATGGAAAGCATAAAGGGGGAAATACACACTACTTCTGCTTGGGGTCATGTAAAGCCTTTCTGAGGAGATAGGATTTAAATTGAGACTTGAAGAAAAAATTGATTTGAATCCATGCAAAGTCCATGAATAGAGTATTATTAGGGGGAAGAAAAATAGCACATCTGAAAGTCTTTTCTAATATCCCCTTGTTTTGGGATGGAATGGAAACCAATGCAACCAGTTGACTTTCTACAAAATAGGGCCCAGCATATCATTTTGGACTGACAGAATTAGAATCTGTAGTGCAGAAAAAGCACACTTGGGTGATACATAGGTTATCTGAAGTGAGAACTGTTCCCAGTCCCACATGCCAATTCTTGTTGAAGTAATAAGAGGGAATAGTGCATGAAGCAAAAAACTACTTAATAACCCACGACTTGCTTAAAAGAATGTGTAGAGTAAATATTGTTTACATGGGTTCAGTTTTTAAAGGGTCATTTGAAATTTTTCTTTGAGACAGTGCTTTTTCTCACAATGAAGATCATTTATTATGTCATATCTTGTCTTTCCCTGAGAAGGTTTTGTTAAAGTTTGATATAAATTTCTAGGCTTATAAAACATTTATAAATGATTTAAAGATGAGACAGGACATTCTAAAAGTACACTAAATGTTCTAAGCATAGACCTTATAGCATAAAAATATGACCTTTTTAGAAGCCAGAGACTTTCTTAAGAGTGATATAATCATAGAAAAATGTTTTTAAATGGCTCTATTTATAAGCACTTCTGAACACGGACTATGTAGATTTTCCTTCGCTTCAACTTTTGGTCCTGATTAGAAACAGCTTCAGTAAAAATAAAAAACTGTGATTTTGTTGCACAGAAAAATGTACCAAGAGTTTGACTGATAAGAATATGCATAAATGCACAAGGCACCTCTTGTATAGTCAACCAAAGTGACACCAATCTCACCATTATGTGTTTATAAATCCTGTGAAGAATCCTGTAAAACCATGAGTGTGCAAATGCACACAAACTCCACACCTCCACACAAATACTTGCTCCAAAATGCTGGAGACTAATGAACTTGGTATACATACCAAGAATAGAAGTTTTACCTACCAACAACCAACTTGAGGGAGTAAAAAAATAAAAAATCCCTATATTTAAATAAATATTTTTCTTGATTGGTAATTCAAAGAATCACTTGATTATGGCTTGCTTTAAGAAGGCCATCTAATTCATCTTCAGGAATTATAGAAAACCTATATCAAAGTAGGAGCCAGATCTCTCTTTTGGAGCCTCCTCTCTTTATCTTGTATAGAAGCCTTAGGGGAAAGTCTTGGGTCTGGGAAATGAGAATATGAATTTCTTTCGTATTATACTATGACCTATACAAGGCATCTTGGTTGGCCTTTCTGAAAACTCTTCATTTTATTCTATGACTGGCAAGGCCTTCTGGGCAAGACTGGCTGGTTGCTTTATTTTTCATTTACTTCTTTTATGTTGTCTAATTCCAATCCAGTAGTCCTGTTAAGATCTCCATCCTTATGGCATTTTGAAAATCAGTGAGTTTTGTTTCTCATAGTGCAGAAGGTTTTTAGAGAATTTGTATGTTTAATCCAGCATCAGGTCTGTAGTTGAGGGCTCAGGCTAAACTGTTTATATCTAGTGACTCTCATTAGAGATGATCTGCCACATTTACAACACAAGGATATTTATCATTTTTACCACCTCTCAAACTTTCTCCTTTGGTTTTAGAAATTGAAGATAGGAAATATATCCTATTAACTAGCCTCTGAAAATTTTTTTTTTTTTGGAGGGTTTTGTTTTTTTCTCACTCAAAGTTTATATAATATATAACTACATTGCTTGCTGTTTTTCCTTTCTTCTTCCACTAGCTTTACTAGTCAGGTTAAGGAATTATTGGTCACATTTAACCTAAAATTAAGAGCAATTTTGTCTTCCTGATTTGATTTCACTGTATTTTGACTTGACTTTCTGAGTGCAATATTCAGAATATTCACTTATAGAATGAGGCAAGATAATTAGCATTTGTTGCTGCCTTGAATTTTCAATGCATGCTTAGAGGAGATTTTGTAACTTTGCACAAATAACCAACATGTTTTTGAATTCCATTTTTCCTCCTTTATTTCAAAAAGTATTAAAATTTAAAATTTCTTTCTGAATTTTTAAATGACTAATGCCTATTCCACTTATTTTAGCTGGTCCCACAGATATCGATGATGGGATATTTTCAGTTTCTTCCTTGAAATAATTTTGAAATTCTCAAGGATCTATTCTTGAAATTTAATGAAAGTAACATTTTTACAAAATACGAAACTGAGAATGTGGGAAAAAAGGAGAATGGGAGGTGGAGAAATGGAAAGTGAAGGAAAGTGACCTACAAAATAAAGAAGATGTTCCTATTAACTATGATAAATGAAATGCATGTTGGAGGAAATTTAACTGAGATACTTGGTTGAGTAGCTTCCACACCGGCTCATCTAAGGAATGATACAGTCTGCATTATCTAGTGGAAAAGAGCACAGAACCTGGAGTTAGATTGCCTGACTTCAGGTCCCTGCTCCACCACTTACCAACTGTGCATCTTTGTGTCTCTGTTTACTCAACTGCAAAATGTGAATTCTATTAGTACTCACCTCATAGGGCTGTTATGAGAATTAGATGGATTGACATATGCAAAGTGGATAGAATAGTATTTGGCTTATGATAACCCCTATATTGGCTATTAATGCAGGAGATTTGTGGAAGTCCTGGGCTGGTATCCTGTATTACAAATGAGCCATTACTCCCCTGCTACACTTCTCCTCTAGATATTTCAGGGATCTCTCTTGCTCACTAAAATATACATTCTGGATTCTATTATAGTTCTTAGAGGCATAATATATAGTGTGACTTAAAAGAGGAAAACTTAATCATTTTGGGTATCAACTTCTATTTCTATCTATTTCTAAATATGAAAAAACAGATTAGAGGCCTTGGATAATCTTCAGATCCCTATATGCCCTTTATCATGTTGAGGAAGTATCCTTTTATTCCTAGTGTTCCAAGTGTTTTTATTAAGAAAGTGTGCTGTACTTTTCAAATGCATTTTCTGCCTCAATTGAGATGATTGTGGTTTTTTTTTCCTTCATTTTGTTAATGTGGTGTATTACATTAATTGATTTTCTTATGTTGAACCATCCTTGCATACCAGGGCTTGATCATGGTATATACTTATTTTAATATGCTGTTAGATTCTGCTTGATAAGATTTTATTTAGGATTTTTGCATGTATATTCATAAGACATATTGGTGTGCAGTTTTTCTTTCTTGTAGTATCTTTATCTAGCTTTGTTACGAAGGTGATGGTTGCCTCATAGAATGAATCAGGGAGTGTTCCTTGCTTTTCAATTTTTTTAAAAAAAAGAGTTTGAGCAGAATTGGAGTTAAGATTTCTTGCAATGTTTGATAGAATTCCCCTGAGAAGCAATCTGGTCCTGAGCTTTCTTTGTTGGGAGGATTTGATTACTGATTTAGTTTTTTCTTAGATATATTTTGAATATATCAAGATTTTTGGAGATATATTTCTTCTTGAATCAATGTGGGTAGATTCGTGTTTCTAAGAAATTTTCCATTTCATCTAGGTTATCTAATTTATTGGTATACAGTTTTTCATAACTTCTTATAGTCCTTTTCATTTCAGCAGTGTTGGTACTAATACCCCACTTTTCATTTCTGAATTTTGTTATTTGTATCCTCTGTCAATGTTATTGATCTTTTCAAAGAACAAACTTTTGGTTTTGTTGACTCTATTTATTATTTATTGTTTTCTATTTCGTTTATCTCCATCTAATATTTGTTATTTCCTTCCTTCTGGTCACTTTAGGTTAAGTTTGCTCTTCTTTTTCTAGTTCTTCCAGTTTTGTGGTTAGGACTCTATTTTGAAATCTTTTTTCTTTTTAAAATATAAACATTTAGAGCAATAAATTTCCTTCTCAACACTTCCTTCACTGTATCCCATAACTTTGGTATGTTGAATTTTTATTTTCATTGGCTTCAAGATATTTTCTAATTGCACTTCTGATTTCTCCTTTAACCCATTGGTTGTTTAGGGGTATGTTATTTAATTTCTATATATTTGTGAATTTTCCATTTCTCCCTATGTTGATTTCTAGTTTCATTTAGTAGGGGAATATATATTTTATAATTTAAATATCTTTTAATTTATTGAGATTTGTTTTGTGACCTAACATATAATTTATTCTTGAAAATGATCCATGTGCTCTCGAGAAGAATGTGTATTCTGTTTTTCTTGGGTGAAGTGTTCTATATATTTCTGTTAAGTCTAGTAAGTTTAGAGTATCATTCAAGTCTTGTATTTCCTTATTGATATTCTGAGTAGATGTTTTATCTATTATTGAGAGTGGTGTATTAAAGTCTCCTAATATTAATGTACAACCATCAATTTCTTTCTTGAAATCTGTCAATATTTGTTTCATATATTTTGGGGCTTTGCTGTAAGGTATATATATATTTATAATTGTTTCATCTTTCTTGCTGAATTGTCCCCTCTATCAGTACATAATAACCATCTTTCTCCCTCATAGCTGTTTTTGTCTTAAAGTCTATTTTTCTCTGATACTGGTATAGCTACCCCAGCTCTGTTTTGGTTAATGTTTGTGTGGTATATATTTTTCCATCCTTTCACTTTCAACCTACTTGTATCTTTGATTTTAAGGTGAGTCTCTTGCAGACACATATAGTTGGGTCATGCTTTTTTAAAGTCTATCCTGCCATTGTCTGCCTTTTGACTGGAGAGTTTAATCCATTTACATTTAGAGTCACTACTGAAAATAAAGGTCTTTCTTCTGCCATTTTTGCTATTTAGCCTTTGTGAATCTTATCCTTTTTTGTCCCTCACTTCTGTTAATGGCTACTTTTATCTTCATTTGATTTTTTTTTTGTTTAATAATATTGCATGACTTCTCATTTCTATCTGGATATATTTTTCATCTATTTTCCTTGTGGTTACCACGGGGTTAAAATTTAACATCCTAAATATATAACATTCATATTTGGTTTGTTATAAGCTTAACTTCAATAGCATGCACATGTAATATTCCTATGCACTCTGCCCCCCACCCTTTTCTTTGTGCTTGTTTACCACTTATATCTCTGTACATTGTATGTCTAAAAACAAAAGTTTATAATTAATTTTTATGCATTTGTATTTAGCACCTCTAAGAAGTAAGAAGTGTAGTTACATACCAAACAGTACACTACAATAATACTGGCATTTTTAAAAAAGATTTATTTATTTACTTTTATCTATTTTTACTGCCCCCCCCCCATTTTTGCTGTTTTTGTGTCCATTTACTGGGTAATTCTCTGTGCCTGTTTCCTGCCCTCTCTTCTCATCCTTCTCCTCCTGTCTTCACCAGAATTCTATCCTGGGAACCTCTGATGAGGGCGAGAGGCATCCCACCACCTGCCACCTTAGTTCCTGGTTTTCTGACACATCTCATCTTGGCTTTTCCTTGTGTCACTCTCCTGTTACGTCATCATCTTGCTGTGTGGCTTAAAGGACCTGACGGCGCACCCGCTTTTGGAGCCTGATGGCGCACCTGTGCACAGGGCCTGGGGGGCTCACCCACTCATGAGGCCTGGTGAACCCACGTGTGAGACCTGGAGGCCTGTGCGCCTTCTATATTTTTCTTTTTTAAATTTTTACCAGGAGGTTCCGGGGATCGAACCCAGGTCCCTCCATATGGGAGACGGACACCCAACCATTTGAGCCACATCTGCTCCCGATACTGATATTTACAATTACTCAAATGGTTACCTTTACCACAGATCTTTATTTTTTTTTACAATGCTTTGAACCAGTATCTAGTGTTCTTTCCTTTCAGTCTGAAGAACTCCCTTTGTTTATTTATTTTTATTTTTTAAAAGATACTTAGATTATACAAATGTCACATAAAAAATATACGGGATTCCCATATGCCCCACTCCCCACACCTGCTACATTTTTCTACATTGACAACATCCTTCATTAGTGAGGTACATTCATTGCAATTGACAAACACATTTTGGGGCATTGCCACTAAGCATGGATTAAAGTTTACAGTGTAATTTACACTCTCTCCCACCAATTTTTTAGGCTATAACAAGATTTATAATGGCCTATATCTGTCATTGCAATGTCATTCAGGACAATTTCCAAGTCCCAAAAATGCCCATATTTCACCTGTTTTTCCCTCTCCCTGCCCTCAGAACCTCCAGTTGCCACTGCCTCCACATCAATGATATAATTTCTTCCATTGCTAGAATCACAATAAGTCTATAGTAGAATACCAGTAAGTATACTTTAGTCCATAGTTCATTCCCCAATCCTGAGGATTCTGGGATGGTGATGTTCGCTCCACCTCTAATTGAGAGGGGGTTTTGATCCTTTAGATTGCTTGTAAACAGGTCTAATGGTGATGAACTTCCTTAACTTTTGTGTATCTGAAAATATCTTTGTCACTCCCTTGTTTTTGAAAGAAAGTCTCACCAGATACAAAATTCTTGGCTGATAGTTGTTTTTTTTCAGCATGTTAAGTATTTCAACCCCCTGCCTTCTTGCCTTCATCGTTGTTGTTGAGAAACTGGCACTCAATCTTATTGGGACTCCCTTATATGTAAGACCTTGCTTTTCTCTTGCAGCTTTCAGAACTCTCTCTTGTCCTTTGCATTTGATAGTGTCATCATTATATGAAGGGGTGTATTTTTAATCATATTTATCCTATATGGTGTTCATATTCATGTCTTTTGCTAAATTTGGGGAGTTCTCTGTCATTAATTTCTTTGAATATTCCTGCTGCCCCTATCTCTTTCTTCTTCTTAGGCTCCCATAATGTGTATAATGGCATGCTTGGTGGTTTCCCAGATGTGTCTTAGGCTTTTTTTTCACTTATAATATTTATTTTTCCTTTCTGCTTCTCAGCCTGACTCATTTCAAGTGTCTTAACTTTGAGTTCACTAATTTTTTCTTCTGGCACCTCCAATCGACTCTTGATATTATCCTGGGCATTTTTCATTTTAGTTAGTATGGACTTCAATTCCATAGTCCTGTTTGGTTCCTTTTTAAAGCTTCTATTTCTCAATTGAGTCTCTCATATTGCTAATTCACTGTTTTCCTAATATTTTTTAGTTCATTCTCTTATTTTCCTTCATTTCCTTGAGCATTTTAAAATCATTTTTTTAAGGTTTGTTCAGTATGTCCATATTCTCTTCTTCATTGGTCTTTTTCTGGATTTTTATCCACTTCCTTTGGATGGACCATGATTTCTTGTTTCTTTGTTTGTCTTGTACTCTTTTGTTCTACACTGTGCATTTTAATATTTTAAAAGGTTTGCTCTGGGATTTATTCCCTGAGATATATGTTCCTTGATTTTGTAACCAACTGGTGATAAGACAGATTTTATTGAGCTTCAGCCCTCCTATTAGGAAGGTCTGCCCAAGGCAAATATAGTGTGCAGGGTTTTCCCTGTCTTTCTGAGCCTCTGTTTTGTCCTGGGCTTTGCTTGTTAGTTGTTTTTGAGTACCTCTGCTTATAGGAATTTGGTTATCTCCTCTGTCTCCCAGGATGAAGCCTGCAGGCTTTTGCCCCAGACTGTCTGTCTCTATAGTTTCTTAATTCTTTTTGTTGCTTCAAGGAGCTTTTGCTTGGAGGACAAATTCTGGCAGGAGGGACAACTGAAAAGGGCTTTCCCAACTCTATCTTTCCCAATCAAAACAGGATTACTATTTTAGTTTGCCAAAGGGGTACCAATGCAAAGTACCAGAAATCTGTTGGCTTTTATAAAAGGGATTTATTTGGGGTAAAAGCTTACTGTTCTAGGACTATGAAATGTTCAAACTGAGGCACTATCTGAGATGTTTTCTCACCAAAGTCAGCTACTGTGGATCCTGGTGTGTTGCCACATAGTGCAGCAATATGGCCACTGATCTCTGGCCAGGTTTCAGCCTTCCCCTCTGGGCTCACCCTTTCTTCCTGAGCTCCACGGGTCCAGCCTCTTAGAACTTCATGCTTAAGTGATCCTGTAGTCCTCTCTTTACTGGCATAGGGCTTGCTTCTTTCTGTGTCTCCTATATCAGTCCTGGCTGTTCTACTCTCTTTCCAATTTCAGCTGTAAGCTACCTGGCAAATGGCTCATTTTTCCCCAGGACCTCAGCTGTTTGAACCTCATCACATGGAAGGATAAAAAATGGCAGAGCTCTCTCTTCCTGTGTCTGTCTGAGTGAGTGTCCATTTATTTCAGACCCAGCAAGGGGGCAGAGACTCAACCCTAGTCCCACCTCACTGACGTAGTCCAATAAAAAACACTACAGCAATCTTAACAGGTAGTCTAATCAAAGGCCCCCTAGCTGAATTTAATGCAAAGTGTATCACACTTAGAGGAATAGATTAGCTTACAAACATAATATTTCTCTTTTTGGGATTCATAAAATAATCTCAAACTGCCACAGCTAGGGACCCATGAAAGGGGCACAGACTATTTCCAAAGTGCCCCCAGCATTACCAAAATGTTCTCTAACAGCTCCCCAAAGCTGAGCTTTCCAGGCCTGCCCAACAAATATGGCCCTTCAAGTAACTGTTCCCTGCAACCCTGAGAAAGCACAGTGTCTTTAAGACTTTTCGGTTGCTGCCTCTGTCCAGGAAAGGTTGAAACAATGGCTGCGACTGCCTCTGTCTGGGGCTGGTTGAAACAATGGTTGCCGTCAGAGTTGGGCGCCAGTGATCTGAAGTTGCTGTCAAAAGCTGTGATCAGTGGTTGACCATGCCCAACCCTGGTGTTGAGGAAGAGAATTTTTAATCTCTTTCTTTCATCAGCAAGCTAGCCAGGGACTGGGCTCCACAGCAGTAAGAGATGGGCTCTGGTAGCTGCTCATGTAGAGGGAACAATTTAATATTCTTGATCATGATTTGTCAGCCTCTTCCTTTTGCTCTTTCTTGGATGCTATACTGTGTTCTTCTGGCATTTCAAACTTCTTTGGAGTTTCAAAATAGTTGTTTCAGACAGTTCCTGCCTATTTAATTTTTGTTTTGGTTGGAGGACCAAGTCCTGGAGCTGCCTAGTCCATCATCTTCCCACAATTCTCTGGCATGTGTTTCTTTTTATTAAAGTTCACTTCAACATGTTAATGAAAAGACATTTAAAATTATTTGGGAATATTATTAAACAGTGCTTTTTTAATACTCATTTTAAAAAGTATTCTTCCTTAAGATAAAGAACAGACATATTTGCACTTTTAAAATCATATCTGGATATCTTAAGGTTTGAGTTATGGGGCGATAATTCATACCCTGTGCATCTAATGACACTCAGCCTGAGGCCTCCCTCCTAACAGTGCATAAAGTATTTGACCCATAACTTATATTCTGCTGAGTCTTATTGCTTTGTTTCTCAATATTTTTTGGATCTGCCCCCAGTCACCAGAAACATTATAGTCTCTAAAGAAAAATTTCCTCTCTGACATTATTCCCTCCTTGAATCTGCTTTGACATGTTTAAATATTGTCCACAAGGAAATGTAGATAGTGTGGACAGTGAAAGAAAGAATGGCTGTAGTGAACAGAATATTTTCTTACAAATAGACCTCTTCCTCTCTCTTCTCAGAGCAGGCAGTGGTAACAGTATGTAATGAGAAGTGAATTTAGTGAAAAAGGGGAGATGAAAGTAGCTGTTCTAATCAAAGCCTGTCATAATTTCTCAGGTGTCTGGAATTTATGACACACCATTCAGCAAATCTCCAATGATACATTTCCATAACAGGAGCTATAAATCCATTGGCAGTTTCATTAATCAGACAAAGAGCTGTTCAGTTATTGAAATAACTCCTCAAATAATTGCCAACTGAGCATGCAGTGACATCACTCTTAAGAGAAGTGCTTCAACAATTGATGATATAGCCCTGGTAAATTAGCATTTCTGGCATTGAAAAATCATTGCTGATCATACCATGTTTCTGAGGAAGCATTTTTGGAATTGTTTCTTCTCATAAGCAAGATTTTAAAAGTAGTAATGGTCAATTCTTTGCCTGTTTTACCTGTGAGGAGAAATGTGAAGACATTGTATCCCATCATTTTATTTCGATGCCTACTTTAGCTATTAAGTTATTTAAAAAACTAAAATTCTGTCAATTTAATTCCTTTAATATTTGTTGAGTGCCTTGAATATGTGGATTAGCATTACCAAGGAGTTGGAGGAATATGTAAAATGAGTAAGATATGACACTTCCTCCCTAGTAGTATATATTCTACTTTTCATGGAATGATATAGAACACTGAGTTAAATGCAATCCATGAAATTTGTTCAAAATGTTAAGAAACCAGAGAGGAAGTAGAAACCAAGCATGAAGATGATAATGGTGGAAGGTCAGAAAAATCTCCCCCCAAAAATGGACCCTTATATTAAATCTTATAGGATAGATGATGAGGAGTTGAAAGATAAAAATTGTATTATTTAGTCAAGTGGGAAGAGAACCGGGATGGGGATCAAAACGTCTGTTTTACCTCAACTTTTCTGACACCTGTGAATAAATTCACCTCTTTGAACCTTAGTTTACTCATTTACAAAGTAAGAATAATATCTTTCAATTTTATAGTGTACTACCAGATCAAAATAAAATAGTTGATACATAAAAGTCGTGTGGTGGTGAAAAAGGAAAAAAGGGAAACAAAAACAAAATACATTTAAATGAATTTTATTAATAATTGTTATATCATGGAAAACTACAAAGACAGAATTTTGCAATACTTCCATTAGTTAATTAAGACTGTGACACATGATTTTGCTTTTTGTCTGAGATAAAATACCTTTCTACAGTCATTTGTCTCAATGTGTTCCTGTTGAATACCTCATATGTATTCTCTTAGTTCATTATAATTGCAAAGGTTCACAGATATATCCAATGAGTTAAAGACGTAATAATAAACCAAACTTACTTTTAAAAACAGCTGTCACCTCTTTACAATCCATCTCTTAAGATCTCTTACTTCCTTAATAGATAGAATCCAATTAATTAAAGGAAATTAATTTAATTGATTATGGGAAACCCACATTATACTGTAACTCACTGTAGCTTGGATTTGATGATTCAGATGCTGTGTCCTTTGAATATATGTTAAGGTTATAGTGTATATCTTCCATATTATAGAAATTACTATTGATTATTCTTTAATTCTGGTGCATCAAATTAGTTTTCATAAAATACCTACAAAATTTTTTATGTTTTTATATATAGAAACTTGTGCATGGATCATCCATAATATGGTTACTTATCTAATTTGTTTCACTTTAGAACATGCCTTATTAGTGTAAGCTGAGACAGTAGAATTTTATATTTAAAAAATTCAGAATTTTAGAGCTGAACACCTGAAATTGAGGGTTTAACTATACCAAAATAAGGTAGAATTTTGAAACAGAATATTACCTTTTTCAAACTGCTCAAATAATTAATGTTGAAATCCACATATCCTTGAGCTAGAATTTAATAAACTTTAAAAAGTCTGTATGTATTTTCATTATTTATCAAGATCTGTTTTTAAAAAAATCTTTGAGTGCCTGGACAATGTCTGTTTACCTCACCATTATATTTAGAGAGTATAACTGTGTCTGGCTTATTGTGGTTGATTAATACATTTTGGTTGAATAAATAAACTAATTGAGGTATTATGTTAAAATTATAACAAATATGAGTGGATTTGGCAATTCAATAAAAAAAATTCTGAGTGGAAAAAATTATACTCTCTCTTTTAGTTGGCTAAAAGCTTCTGGGGGTAATATACCAGAAATGGATTGGCTTTTACAATGGGAATTTATTAGGTTAAAAGGTTACAGTTCTGAGGCTGTGAAAATGTCCAAATCAAGGCATTATCAGAGATGCTGTCTCTCCTCACACTGAAGGTCTGCTGCTTGTGATCCTGGACTCCTGTCATATGGCAAGACACAATGGAGGATCTGCTGGTCTCTGCCTTCTCCTTCAGGCTCACTTTCTCCCCAAGCTCAGCTGTGGGGCAACAACACATGGCAGGGCATAATGGCAGTGTCAGCTTGTGTCTCCTGGTTTCTCTCTGTCTCGGAGGCTTTTTAGTCTTCCTTTTATAAAGGACTCCAGTAAGAGGATTAAGACCTACCCTGGGTCCCACAATGTAATGAAAGACACTTAACTGAATCTAATCATAAAGTTCCCATTGACAGTGTGTTTACTGGCACAGGAATGGGTTTGCATTAAGAGCAAGATTTTCTAGGGTCCACAAAAGAATTAAAACAGCACACTCTCCCTTATTTTCATTTTGTACTCTTAAAAACATGAAATATTTATTTCACCAAATTTCTCAGTTTTCCATTTGTTCTCATTGCTAATGGAGAAATACAATCTTAGTTAACAAATTGACTGGTGAATTTTTCCAAAGTTTACTCTTGAGGTAAATTAAGAACAGAGTGTGAAGTATTATTCAGTAAATCATTTCACTAAAATGCTGATGACTTTACTTTTCACATCACTGTTAAATCCATGACAAAGATGAACTTGAAAAATGTGTCCTTTAAACAGAATCATCTTTGGAGTGGTTGAGAGAGCAGGGTATTGAAAGAAATAGGGGTTCATATTGTTTTCTGTAAAGTCCACTTAAAAAAGCCTGTGTTACATGTTTTAAACATGTATTTTTCTTATGTCCACTGATATAGTTTTGTGACATATTTTAAGTAACAAAGCATTATGATTTAGAAATTTTTTCTTCCATAAAAGTGTTAAGATATATTCAAATTTCATCAATATTTCCTTTATTCCAGAAAGCCTGATAATGGGTAAAATAGGAAAAAACAATATAAGAATATCATAAAAAATTAATGCCTGTATTAAAGTCTCATCTACCATGGAAGTCTGAAGAAGTAGGGCATCTACCAAATATTTTAAGCAGATCTTTTGTGCAGGCAAACACAATATAAGATGCTTAAATTTTTTTCTCAAGAAATTATGTACCCTATCACTTTAGAGAGCATAATCAATCATTTACTTACTCCCTGCATGGATTGAAATCATATGACATGTCATTGAATAATTATGTGTTTCATTTCTTTTTGTTAAAAACTGATCTTAAAGAAAGTATAAAATGAAAGAACACTGAATTCCCATCCTGGGAAGTACTGCTACATTCTCTAATACAGCAGCAAGAATCCCCTGAGTACATGGGCAGTGCCTAGTGAAGGAAGAAAGACCATTATGCCAAGCCCTTGATATTGATAGTTGTACTTATGAAACTTTCCTTGTAAAATTGAAACTTAGCCTACTATTGTATATTGCCTAAGAGTTGCCTCCTGAAAGCCTCCTTGTTGCTCAAATGTGTCCTCTCTCTAAGTCAAACTCAGCATATAAACACTCTACCTTCCCCTAGCATGGGACATGACTCCTGGGGATTAGCCTTCCAGGTACCAAGGGACTATTACAAAGTGCTAACTAGTGAGGAAT
>JAQZBX010014866.1:0-38148 GCA_029593785.1 Cabassous unicinctus
CCTCTTCTGCCCCAGGTCATACCAGGGTGGGCCTGACAAGACATGTTCTCATCATTGACTCTGCTGTCTACTTCCAGGCATCTAGCAAGTCTCTTGAGAGCAGGGTCTTGTCATTGATGTGTTCAGTCATTCATTCATTCGTTCATCCATTCACACATTCAGTGTCCAATACAGGTGCCTAATACTGTTGCCTGGTGCTGGGGAAACAGTTTCTACCAAAATGGGCATGGTTCTTGTCCACATGGAGCTTTACAGACTTCTGGTGGCGGGGGGAGAAACATGAATAAATGTTAAATGTAAAACTGTGAGAAGCACTGTGAAGCAATGACACACAGAACTTTGAGAGTATAATTTGATGCATCTAGGAAAGTCAAGACTTCTCTGTGAAGTAGCACATTCTCCAAGGTCTGAAGATTAAGCAGGAATTAACTTGGTCAAGAGAGAAAGGCAGGACTCGCATTAGAGGGAGAGGGAGCAACAAGTGCCAAGGCCTCTGGTGGGATGTCTCAGGCACTCTAGATCTATCTCAACAGAGGTACTATTGGCCAGAGCTGGCCTCTGCATTGCAGAGCCTTTGCATTTCTGACCTTCATCCATTAATGGTCAGGACCTCCAGGGCCCAAACCCCATTCTGCTTCTTATGGCAACCAAGTGTTCCCCCATATTTAGAAATTTCTCCAAGGCAGCTTAACACCTTTAATTAAGAACCACTACATGGGGCTTAAAAGGCACTTGTGATTTAAGGTGAATGGCAGGGTGATGGAGGGGTTGGTAAGAAATGTACTTGGGAAGAGTGATAACACCTAGGCCTTTCAGTATGTTGGGTTCAGGTTAGGCCAATTCTCCAGAAATTAATTTCCAGAGTCTATTCTCCTAAACAATTATGCTGAATGGCCATTCATCTACCACCCAAGTGGCATGATCTTTGAAGGGCTGGCCCTGCCTCTGCATCTGTCCTTTTCTTTGCTGTTTACTGCACCTCTGGATCTGCTCCTGGAACAGCTGGTTTGCTCCCAGGAGGGCGGGGGCAGATTCAAGAGCAGATACAAGCAAAGGAACAAAGGAAAATTAGAAAATTAGAAAACTAGAAAAATAATCTTCGTAATTCTGCAAATGGCTTTTTGGTGAACTGATTTTCTTGCTAATTGACCTAAAAGTGCCTTGTACAACATGTTAAAGTGTTATCTTTATGATGAAAGCAATGTCAATGAAGGGTGTTAATCTGATGCTTAGTGGCAGTAAGGAAAATGGATTGGAAAAAAGCAAGATTGATGCAGAAACCCTCATAAGGAATTTATCCTAATAGTTCATATGACAAACAATTTGTGGTTTAGACTAATTTGGTGGAAATGGAGAGAAGTGGATGATTTCAGCTAGTATTTAGTGGGAAAAATTGACCTGACTTATATTTATTGATGTATTAGATATGAGTGTGATGGAGTTAGATATTCCATGCTTGGTTGCATTAGATGAATGGAGACAATTGTAAATCCTTGGAAGTCTGTGACCCTTTCTGCTATTGCTTTGCCTTGCTGCTAACATTTCTGCCTCTGTGTACTCTGTGTACTCCTAAAATTGAGATTTTGACAAAAGAAGAATAGGGAGAAATGAACATTTTTGAACCTCTATCATATTTATCATATATGAAATAAAAGGTTGAGAACTTTCATGTACTCTCATTCAAACTTTCCATTAACCTTCCAGGTAGGGCTCACAGTCTCCTCTTCACAAGTGAGAAAACTGAGGATTAGAATCTTCAACTTATCCAAGTTCAGAGAGTCAGACACTGGGAAGCTGATACAGAGATGTGCTTAGGCTGGCTTCAACAGGCTCTCCAAAGCCTAGCATGTGCTTCTTTTCCCAAATCCACACTGAGCAACCACACAATGGTAACTCAAAATTGGCTGTAGTGGAGCTATTTACATCATGGAAGTCAACAAATGTTACAAATCAGTACTATTTTGTTTTGTTTTCAGAGAATTGGATGTTAAACTTTTACAAGCATACAACTGATATTAAGGTGAATTCTATGCTTTCTCCTATCTATCATCTTGGAAGCTATGGGAATAGGAAATATTATACTTTGTCTCTAACTTCCTCTAGAATAGAAATCTGCCCTGATATTATATAGCAATTGGTCTGTCATCCCCTAGCCCCTTCACTACTTAAGCATTGGGTTATCTTTTGTCCATCATTATACACAAGTTTGGGTTAACTGTTACCTCCTATGTGACAACTTTGCAAGTGCATGCCACTGCACTCAACCCTACATGGAATTAATCACACTCATTACCCTTCAAAGAGCATTTGTTAATGTAACCAGATATTTTAAATGACTCAGGACCTGCTTTCTACTCAGATTGGGAAGTTGGTGAAGACTCTTGAACATGGTCCATTGAAACAAAGCAGATGGCTTTGGGGAACATTGATTTGAATATCAAGAGCTGACATTGATAGAACATTTACTCTTTGGTAGACAGTATGCAAAGGACTTTTCATGAATTTGCACTTAATCCCCACAATCACTCCGAGTGAAATGTTACTCTTTTTACAGATCCAGATTTGTGTACCCCCCAAAATTAATACAGCTGGTAATGAGTGGAACCAGTATTTGTGCTCTCAGCATCTGGAAATTCCTGGTACACAGTGGGTGCTCATTAATATTGATTGAAGTGAACAGAAGGACAGAGGTGGTACACAGATTCCTTTAACTTTTCTGGTTCTTTGTAGCAGTTTCTGTAGTGTAATCTCCCAAAGGATGATTTTCATAAATTAATTCCCAGTCTCTATTTGTCACTCCAACCTGACCCATTTTAAGATGGCATTTGATAGAAAAAGAGAGGAAAGGGGATAAACTAATTGATAAACACACTACCTGTTGTTTGAAATAAAAGAGAAAATAAGCAAAAAGTTAACAGAAACAGAGAGAATGCCCACTGCTTCTGAGGAACTCTTAACCTTATGTTGCCTCCTAGTAGGCATTTCACTTCCAAATAGAATTCTAGAGATGCTAAAATGCAGTGCATTAGCCATGAAAAACTCTCTTGAGCAGCACTCAGTAGCTCTTACTCAGACATTCAAGAGGGATTGCTGAAGAATCAAGGGAGCACCACGCAGATCTGAACTACTGATCTGCTTCAGCCTTATGAGATATGAAAGGAAAATAATCCTCCTTTAGGCGCAGTCCTGGTCTACCTCCAAGGAAAACACCATCAATGCCAGAAAGCTTCTTTTTCTATTTCTGTCTGTGAGTCTTCTTTCCAGCCAGTATTTGAGGCATAGGGGTCTCAGAGTGAGGGTGGGAGATATGAACATTCCCAGCCCTATCACCAACTTCTGGGTACCTGGGATAAGAATTTTCCTGCCTCTGTTTTCCCATCTTTAATGGGCACCGAGGGTGGGGTGTGGTTAATAATATAATCTCTAAGTTTCATTTCACATCTAAGATTTTATGGTACAAAAATCTAGGAAGCTACCAGGCTGGAGACTTTAGCTGTTTGTGAGCATTTTCACTGACCTGACCTATGAAGGTCCTGATCTCTAAGACTGTCCTCACCATGACAATCAATGATTTCAGTGTGGTTGATGGGCCAATTTCCTAAAGTTGAGTGAATTTAGAACACTTTAGAATTAGGAGACAGGCCAAGAAAGACAGATATCAAGCACTTGCCTTTTGTTCTCCAGGAGCCCTGGTGTTACTAGATTTAATCTAGGTTCTTGACTTATGCTGCAGAAATGAAATTCAGAGCACGTCAAATTAGTTCGGCCAGTAATTTGTTAAGGTAGGGAGAAAATAACAGATCATGGGTCCCCATTAGAGGGTAAGGGGCTGAAGAATGATAAAGAGGGTTGATTTATAGACTGCAATTTCCTGTTATAGATTATAAATGCCCAGGTATTACTTGTGTGTTGATCTGTGCAGGGGGGACACGGGGAGAGCAGGGTGCAGAATCCACGAGGGCCGAGAGCAGCAGGACCGAGAAAGGTTTTGCGCCTGCTTTTTAAATCATTAATTATTCCACCCCTTTGCTAATGTCATGGGTGGAGTCCCAGGTGTTCGCTGTTTTGATTGATTACCCCACTCATCAATCTTCCAGCAGGGCCCAATTATAAGGCCTCTGGAGAATATTTAGGTCTCCTCCTGGCTTCTGGAAGAAATCTCGCGAGGGTCTTCCAGCAGCCATCTTGGGGTATTGGTGTCCACAAGGACCTCTCGCCAGGTTCCAGATCCATCTATTGATTGCTATCTTACTAGCCTGATTCACTGGTCCCTATCACAGTATTTTTATGAACCTCTTTGACATCATTTTCTTCTAGCTTTACTCTTATTTTTCCCAAACTAAGGGCAACCATTCTGGCATCCAAAGCAACCTCAGGCCTAATGATATCCTTGCAAATAACAAAACATTTCTTGCTTAATTAGGACAGCCTGAAATATCTGTTAATAATAAAATATAGAATAACCAAGATTTTCAAATAACAGAGAGCCAACTAAACATCTAAATGCTGTTTCTTCTTGAATGTAGGCTGATTAAAACTATGCTAAAATGCTCAGAGGACCATGGAAACACATCTCCATTTTTTGCCTCTAACCATTTTCTTTCAACTTAGTTATGAATGTGCTATTTTGGTAAATTAGCAAAATATGATGTGCTTGCAATTCGTTAAAACCTATTTCTCAGACTTTCTTTTCCGAGTGAGTTGGAAGATATCCAAGCAGTTATAAAAAAAATAAAACACAGAAAACCCTAACATGCTGGCAAATGGAGATGCTTCTTCAACGTCTATATAATTGTGTGTCATCCTTAACTTTGTATTTACAATTTCTTTCAATTGTTTCAAGATTATGTTCTGGATACTGATGAGAAACACCATTACCCATGTGTTTAATGGAATCCAGGGAAGCTTTTGATTTTTGTTAGAGGCCCACTCCCTCCTTTTACCCCTTCATGTGTTCCTTCAATCATTCTTTTATTTTTCCCCCATCTCCTTCACTCTCTCTGCCTTTCACCCACCTATTCTAAGTGCTTCTGTCAACTTCTATTGCATTCT
Source organism: Cabassous unicinctus (assembly GCA_029593785.1). NCBI lineage: Eukaryota > Metazoa > Chordata > Mammalia > Cingulata > Chlamyphoridae > Cabassous > Cabassous unicinctus. The sequence continues at coordinate 5,053 of JAQZBX010014866.1, forward strand.
TTTTATTCTCTTTCTTTCTTCTTTTTACTTACAGCTTCTTTTTTTCTATCATTTTCATCCCTTTTCTTACTACCAACTTATAGTTAACAAGAATATTCCATGTAGCATGACATTATTTATATGTGAAGTCATTCAAAAAGGGCTTTCCTGGATGTCACATATTATTCTGGAAATAATATGCCTTAGTTTTCCAAGGCATGCAATGATTAATACCACATAATGAAATGACTTAAACAAAAGAAATTGTCTCTCAATGTCAAGACTAGAAGTCAAAATCAAAGTGTCTGCAAGGCCATGCTTTCTCCCCCAAAGTCTGGTAGCGTTCTAGTGCTGCTTTGTCATAATCCTTGGGGTTCCTTGACTTGTATCTCTGCTTGCTGCCACCAGGTGATCTCTCTCCTTGGGTCTGCTCTTCTAGTTTCTAATAACTTCCAGCTTCATCTGTTTCTTTTTTTTTTCTGACAACTTTTGAGCTTCCTTTCTTTATAAGGCTTCCCAAAATAAGGATTAAGATCCTCTCTGATTCAGATTGGTCATACCTCAAGTAATAATAACATCTTAGAAAGTCCTGTTTAACAAATGGGATCATAACATGGATTAAGAACAAGTCTTTTGTGAGGTCATGATTTGTGAGGCCATGATTCAATCACATGTCTATTACTTTCAAGTCAAGCAATATTGTGTTTATGCTGTGTGGTAGAGGTCATGTTGGGTGCTGAAATATGAAGATAAATAATATATATCCCCACTATTTTTTTATGAATTAAGCAAACTTTTATTGAAGCATAAAGTGTGGTACAGAAATACATTTCAACTAATTTAAGTTCAACACCACGAAGGGAGAATTTATGGCACCAAAACTTCCCTCCTCTATCACAATAAGATTTAGAGTACTATCAATCTACAGTTTTCATTTTCCTAGGCTTTTTCCCATACAAATTTGTGCACTTTATCAACATTAGGTAGAATTCTACTTAAAAAATAAAAATAAAAATAAATAAATAAAGCAAGAAAATAACCCAAAAAAACCAGACCTCAAGCCAATAAATGTCATCAAGTCTGCTGGGATACTGTTCAAGAACAAAATTCACTTTGAATATTGGTCCTCAAGAAACCAGAGCACCAAAATATTAGGTGCTGTGCTACTTACAGAATCACAAACTGATTACACATTGATTGAATGCTTCTTCAATGACGCTTTCAACAACATGCTTAAAATAAGTCAAAATAGTGTTTCAACCACTTGATTTCAAACCAAGTAGATTTTGTTTAGAAACACTAAAAAAGTATTTCATATATCAGTACAGAAGGAACAAAACCATCACAGCACCAATCTAGAAAGGATAAAAAAATTATTGAGGACAAGAAGAAATACAAAATTTAATTAGCTTCACTTTTCTCTCAGCTGTTTAAATCCCACAGAATATGCAAATATAGCTAAAAGATGCCTACTCTGGAAAGCATATATTTCTTGTCATTTTCCATTAAGGACATTCCCATTTTGGAATTTCATGTTATGTTTAATGAATGGCATTCTGCTTCACTGTGAACACCTGAATAGTCTGGACAGCTCTCATTCTGAGCAGTCACTTCATTTATCCTATCAAATCATGGTGAAAGGAAGAGATGATGTCAGAACACTGTCACATGCATCAGAAATCACAATGTCACAGAACTTTAAGTCACAGGATAGGTTAGAAAAGACATTGATTCTGCTTTGAACCAAAGCTTTCAGTGTATTATTAATGGAAATTACTGGAAATGACTGCTAAGGTAAAAGTTAAAGTGAATGATCCAAGCCGTCTTGACTTACTGAATCCAGTACCTTTAAGCTAAATGTCCTTAATAAATTTTGTGATAAACACCTTTATTAGTCAGCCAAAGGGGTGCTGATGCAAAATACCAGAAATTGGTTGGTTGTTGTTGTTTTTTTAAAAAAACAATTTATTGAAGTATATCATTTATACATGAACATACATAAACTATAAGTATTCAGTAAACATCGTGAACTTACAAAACAGACATGCATAACATCATACAGGGCTTCCACACATCACCCCCCACCCCAAACACCCTGCATTGTTGTGAAACATTTGTTAAGAAATCATGAAGAAGCATCGTCAAAGTATTACTACTAACTATAGTACATATCTTCCTCCCCCTATACACTTTTTTTTAAGGATTTATTTATTTATTTATTTACTTTTATCCATTTTTACCCCTCCTCCCCTGTTTTTGCTGTTTCTGTGTCAATTCCCTGGGCAACTCTGTGTCCGTTTCCTGCCCTCTCTTTTCATCCTTTTCCTCCTGTCTTCACTGGGAGTCGATCCTCGGTACCTCCTATATCTGAGAGAGGCATTCTACTGCTTGCGCCACCTTAGTTCCTGGTTTTTCAGTGCATCTTGTCTTGACTTTCCCTTGTGTCACTCTCCTGTTACGTAATCATCTTGTTGCATGGCTCGCGGGACCTGGCGGCTCACCCGCATGTGGAGCCTGGTGGCCCACGTGCCTTCTATATATATATATATTTTTTAATTTTTACCGGAAGGTCCTGGGGATCGAATCCAGGTCCCTCCATATGGGAGACGGATGCACAACCACCCAAGCCACATCAGTCCCCCTGCTATATCTCTTAAGGTTCACCAAAGATACCCAAAGTTACAGTCTTTTCCCATATAGGATGGTCATATAATAAATCAGCCTTAGTTTATCATCAGCATTCCAAAAACCAGACTAGGGAGAAAAACTAGGTCTGGGGACACATGCATGGTTTCTAATATAATGAATGTTTAGCCTACCCTGATTATCACAAAATCAGGACAGTGAGAATATTTGCAGGTTGGCTTTTATAAAGGGTATTTATTTGGAGTAGACACTTACAGTTACCAGGCCATAAAGCATAAGTTACTTCCCTCACCAAAGTCTATTGCCATGTGTTGGGGCAAGATGACTGCTGATGTCTGCCAAGAGTTCAGGTTTCTTGAGTTCCTCTCTTCCCGGGGCTCTATTTCTCTCCGGGCTCAGCTGCTGTGTTCTCTCTCCACAAGGCCAGCTGTAGACTATCAGGTGAATAGCTCTGTGTCTCTTCTCAGGGCTTCTGCCATGTCTAAGAGCCATCTCTATTCCTGTGTGTTCTCCTGTGTGTTCATTTCCTGGGCTCCAGCTCAAAACTCAGCATCGGAACTCCAACTCTGTCCTTTGTCTGTGAGACTCCACCCACCAAAGGGCAGGTACTCAACACCCTACTGATATGGCCCAATCAAAGCCCTAATCATGATTTAATCACACCCAGAGGAACAGATCAGTTTACAATCATAATCCAATATCTATTTTCGGAATTCATAAATAATGCCAAACTGCTACAACATCATTTATCCCCTCTATTTTAAAAGTCTGGGGAAGGGGAAGATGAGTAATTGTTTTGTCTGATGTTTTCATTTACCAACTACTAAAACAAATACCCTACAAGGAGTTGATTTGAACAATGGAAGATTATTGGCTCATGGTTTTGCAGTTATGAGAATTCCAAAATTAAGGCTTCAGCAAGGGTATGCACTTTCTCTGAAAACAGTGGTGTTCTGGGGCTGGCTGCCGGCAATCCTTTGCCCTTGGCTTTTCTGTCACATGACAATGTCTTCTTTCTCCTATAGGTTCGTCCTGGATTCTGGCTTCACCTGTGGCTTTTTCCTTCTGTGTTTAATTTCCTCTGATAATAAGGACTTCAGCTGTAGTGGATGAAGGCCCATCCTCATTCAGTTTGGGCACACCTTAAGTAATAACCATTTCAAAGGTCCTATTTACAAATGGGTTCACACACATAGGATCAGGGGATGGGACCTGAACATGCTTTTTGTATGGGCATGATTTAATTGCCAACAACTGAGTCATCACAGAGTGTGATGGATAATTATGAAATGACTTTTTTCCAATGATTTCCATAATTGTGCTCCCCCTACCCATATGCTGCTGAAGACTCACTGAGTGTCACTTCTGCTCATCAGACTCTAGATGACATTTATTGCTTTATAATTTCTAGGTACCTGCCTGGGAACTAAATGCTTTTCATTATCTGCAGATTCTTTCACTGTAACAGTATCTGCTGTACCATGATGGAGGCATTTTCAATTCCAACTCTTTTGACTAAACAGGAGATAAAATTATATGCAAATGTAAAACATTATCTGCCATTTAACTACTGCCAGTAGAAAGAGATAACACCTAAATGTCCACACATGTAAGAATGAATTCTCATATTTGTAAATAAAATAAACTGAAATTCTTATTTTCCCATTATCTCTCTTTGGATTGCTTGTTCTACCTAGGTTATCTTTTTTTATGGTCAATTCTATAGATAAGGGAATGAAGGTAAAGAACCAAGAGGGCAGGATAGATATCATCCTAGGTGAGCTAAATGTTTTACAAATATGAATTTTACCATTAAACAACCATTTGGCAGATGTCTTCTTATAGCCCAGTCATCAGCCTACTAGTTTTTTGACAGGCTTGGGGAAAGTTTGTACTTAACGCAGGCATTATCACACATTCAACCTGTTATGTACTTGCTGCAGTTATTCCAGCTTGACCATAGACATATGTGACGTGTTGCTTCATAAATTGCAGTCAGTTGGATTCTTGGGTATACTTGGGTCCTCTTTAATGTACACAAATCTAACCTTCCATGGGTAGAGTGCTGGCATATGTTTATATATTTTTTTCTTTAAACCAGTGATTAGATGTGCATTGATTATTAAACTTGTGTCCCTACTAAATTCCATTCCAATAGGTTAAGATTTATCGATGAATAGGACATGATTCCTACCAAAGCAGCATGACTTATGTTGATAGAATTATGAAGAGATAGAGTGGGAGCCAGATCAAATATTCCTAAATGAGTTGGATGATAGGAGGTGATGCTTACCCTGATTATGAGAAGGAATATGGAATAAGCCATGCCAAAAAGAAATAGAAATGCATTTCACAGAACTAAAGCAAGTGTGAGAAGTGGAAGAAGAGAGGGGCAGATGCTAACAGTAGAATTTGACATAAATAGATAGATACCGAAACTCAGCCTATTTTCATTTGAGGTGATTATAGACAGAAATAAGGGATTATATAATTCCTTAATTGGGCAGCAAATTGGCAGTCAATAATGTGTCATTCTCTAGTGGCTGGCAAAATTAGAGAGAAACAAAACAACTTTCCAGGAGGTTATTCTATGAAAGTAACTACCTAGCTCACAAGAGAGCTTCACTAAGTATCCTCACATCCCTGTGAGAGGTGCTACCAAGGGCATCAGAAAAGAGAAAACTTGTATGTTTTATGAGTTTCACTGAGCATTGCCTCATCAAATTTAAACTTGTGTAGTTTTTTTGGGAAAACGAGGGTCCTGAAGACCATCATACACATATAATTTAATGAACCAAATTTGCATCCTTCACAAATCTAATTTGAAAGCCACTATTTTGCACCTTGCACCTGACAAGCTCTCCTTCCTCTTGTTATGACCCATTAGTTTCAGGAAGGAAATCCACCCCAGCACTGGCTAGCAGCAGGCAACGCCTGCCATCATTCAAATGTTCGTTTTTTAGGAATAAGATCAATAATCACAGCAGGAAGTGGAATGCCAAGGCAGCTGGTTGGAGGGCCGTGGAAGGAAGAGCTGAGAGAAGGAGGATCAGAAACTCTTGTTTTCTTTTCTCTTTCTTTGTGGCTGACTTGACAGGTAGCTGCAGGGGAAGATGCTGAGTCCCTGTGGCCTCTGGCTCTCTCTTGGATAGTCAGAGATAATGAAGCATGCTTTTTGCATGGCTCCTTCACTGTACTCATTAAATATGTTAATGGACTTTTAAATGTACAAAGTACCCTCTGCATTTCTCTTGTTATTGGAAGATTGTTATTGTTTTTGAGGCAAGGAGGATTCCAATCTTTCAAATTCTGCACTGATATTTTAAAGCAAGCATAGGCAAAGGCCTTGTGATGACAAGGTACTTATTTACTGGAAAATATGAAATAAAGGCTGAAGCCTACTTAAGAGGAGAAGTGTTGGTGTTTGTGTGTGGTGGATATTCCCAGTGGGTTTTCAGAGATCATGGGTGTTTCAACAAAGGCCTGCTCCACAAATTTGAGAATTTTTCAGTCTGGGGATGTGCGTGTGTTGGTATGTCTGGGAAACAAAGACGAAAGGAGTTGGGCAGATTTATTCTGGAAAACAATTTGATAATACACATCAGAAACAGTAAAACAAGAATGAGGGAAGTGACTGTGGCTCAATTGGTTGGGCTCCCGTTTGCCATATGGGAGGCCGAGGGCCCGGGCTTCCTGGTGAAGGCAAGCCAGCCCGTGCGGTGAGCTGACGGCTCACGCAGTGCAGTGAGCTGACGCAGCAAGATGATGTAGCAAAGGGAAACAAGCAGACACAGAAAAATGCAAAGCAAATGGACACAGCACAAGCAGCAAGGTGGGGGGGGGGATAAATAAATAATAAAAATATATCTTTAAAAACAAACAAACAAGAATGACATTTTCATTCAGTAATTCCACCTTCAGAAATCCATCCTAAAGAATTAATCATACAAGAAAATAAAAATCTAAACTAAAAGTTGTTCATCCTGATATTATTTTAAAGAGGAAAATTGGAAATAGACTTGATATCTAATAATAAAAAAGTTTAAATAAAATATTCTACATCCCTTAGTGTCCATCCATCTACAGTTATGTTTTATAAATTTTTGATGACCTGGGAAATTTTTTAATGTAATTTTGTATGAAAAGAAATAGCTGTAGGGAAGCGGGTGTGGCTCAGTGGATAGAGCTCCCGTTTACCATATGGGAGGCCCGGGGTTCGCTTCCCAGGGCCTCCTTGTGAGGGCAGGCCGGCCCGCGCGGCCCGGTGGGCTGATGCAGCAAGACCTCACAACAGGAAGCGAGTGTGGCTCAATCGATAGAGCCCCCGTTTACCATGTGTGAGGCCCCAGGTTCGCTTCCCGGGGCCTCCTTGTGAGGGCAGGCCAGCCTGCGCGGCGCGGTGGGCTGATGCAGCGGGACCTCACAGCAAGGGGGAGATAAGCAGACATGGAGAAAACACACAGCGAATGGACACAGCAAGCACAAGCAGCAAGGGGGGAAAAAATAAATAAATACATACATACATACATACATAAATAAATAAATAAATAAATAAATAAAAGAAATGGCTGTAGATTTATATGTTCAACTGACCCTTTGTAATATGTATGTGTGTGTTTTTTGTGAGTGCCTATGTGTACATGGAAACAGAATGAAAGGAAATGCATCAATATAACATTAATAACAATATCCCATAAGTACTTAAAATGTTTGTGCTTTTTGTTTTCTTCTTTTATCTTTTGTTTCATAATTTATAAATCATCCACTATAAGTATTGTATTATAAATTTTTACAGCTAGAAAAAAAATCAACGTTTGGCCATATGTACCTCCAACTCTTTGCTGCTCCTCTTTAAGAGAAGATTTTACTTCCCTGCTGCATGGACATCAGGATTGAGGAGGCAACTTGCTTTGGCACCATGAATGGAATGAGAGCAGAAGTGGCATGTAACATCTCCAAGAAGAACCTCTAAGAGCCTCTCTTGCTCCGTTGTTCCTCTATTAACTCAAATATGAGAAGAGCAATGTCTTAAGTGTTGCTCTTTAAGCCTGGATCTCAGAGTGAAGACACATACATCAGAACCATAGGGCACCCGCAGTAGCAGACATATGGCATGAAGAAGAATCCTGCCTTTTTTTGCAATAAGCCACTGGAATTTGGGGATAGTTTGTTAACTGTAGCAAAACAAAGAGAAAACTGACTAATGCCAATTTTATTAAATTTTGCTTTGTAGAGACTAGTTAATGACTAATTGTGTACTTATCTTAGGAAAGCAATTTATTGTTATCTTATAGACCCTAATAGAAATCTGTTTAAAGGCTTCTATGTCCTTTAGTTGTGTCCCCACCATTCTTTGCAATGTTTCTTATTTCTGGCCTAACAAGTTGTTCAAAGTGCATGTTGGACTTTCCCTGCCTTAAACCTGAAATGAACTATTTTTCAAGGAGCACTTATTCCTTAAAAAATTTGGATGAGGACAGATATTTAGAAACCAAGATGTGAGCTTTTGGTGTACTCATTGATAGAGGGGTGCCATTGCTTTAGGTCCTCTCTGCAATAGGACAGACAGAAAGATTCCCCCTTTCCCTTTTATTGTTGAGAAATATATTTCTCATTACCTTCTTTATAGCTACCTTTTTGCTCAAAGGTAATTTCAGAACAGATAACTAGTACCACTGGAAAAGAAACATACTAACTTGATTCCTTTATTCATTCACAGTTTTTTTGTTTTCCATCTGAGGATATATAGTTGAAATACTATCTTCAAAAGCTACTTGAGTTAAAGCTCTTTTCTTTTAGGGTAGTTAATAACATTTGTTTGAAATGTAGTTATATAATTTGTTTTTGCTGGAATTACATTTTATTTTTTCCTCCCTATTCCTTACTTACTTTATTTCATATTTAGAATATGTAAAATAATAACATGGTTCCTTAAGTCATAACTATATAAAACTATGTAATCAAAGAAGTACCTTTTCCCCACTCTCAACATTTCTACTCCATTCATTCCTGCCTATAATAGGTATCCAATCTCATTAATGTGTGGTTTATCTTTACAGTGTTTTTTTTTGTTAGCTTGTTTTAGTAAAAATAAGTTGAACATGCATATATTTTTATCCCTCATTTTCTCTTACTCAAAGTAGCATACTTTTTAATTCCTTTTGATGTAGCAATATATCCTGGAAATCATTCTGTAACGGATAGATATATCATAGCATATTCAACCAATCTCTTCATATATTACCCTTTACATTATTTCCAATATTTTGTAATTACAAAAAATGCTGTAATGCATAATCTCATGCAAATGTGTTTTTATACTGTCAATGATGTATCTTCAGAATAACTTCTTCGAAGTGAGAATACTGGGACAAAAAGCAAATTTATTTTTAAATTTTGTTATTAACAGATCAATTTGCTTTCCTACCATAAGACTTGTATAAGAGTATCTGTTTTCCCAAACTCACACCACTGAATCCATTTTAAGCATTAAACTTGACTCTCTATTCAAAATATTTTAGTTGAATTTCTTCAGAATGCTTATTATTTGACATGGAAGAAGGAATATTTTGTATCTGCTTAGTCCATGGATTGCTAAGAAACTTTTGTATTAAATAGAGTACTTGGCAGGTATCACAACTCATTTCATAATACCATTATCTGCATATCTTCCTTAGGAGATCTTAAGCTCATCAAGAGAAGTAAAACAGGAGCTATTTGAACTTCACCCAGTGTCTAGTATAAAGCTCTGTATTTGGTTCTTAAAAATATTTATTGAAATAAATATTATTTCAAAGAGACTGATAGTAAACAAAGAGATACCGAAGTGAAATGAAAAGAAAATATAAATGAAGCCTTGTTATTTTTCCCCGTCAGTAGTGTAGTTATACTCTTTATAGAAAGTACTATGCCTTTCTTTCTTGTTTTATGTGGAAAAGCAAATCAAAACTGAAATTTAAATAAAGGGTCATTTAGTGAAGGGCACTATAAAACCCCATGTGAAATTACCAGGACATTTGATAAGAGATTTGGATTGGAAAATGGCTCTTTGATGAGTCTGAAATATAGTATGTCTCTCTTACTGAGTGCTCCACTTTCTGCTGCCATTTCTTACATCAAGCCCCTAACACAGGAGAGTTTCTCAGGGAATTTAAACTGACAGCTCCTTGCTGATTAGAAGCCTTAGGACAGGACATCTCCAGAATGAGGTCAACGTCAGAGTTCTTTTGCCCTCAGCAGCCTCAGGAGGAGAAAAAAAATAAAATCAACAAATTTCTCCCAACACTGTTTATTAGAGTAAAATATAAAAGTCAGAAGCATGGGGAAGGAAAAAGAAAAAGGTCTCACATTGTGCCTTTAAAGAAACTTTCAGAAATGGCAATAGGAGACAAACTTTTCCTCTCTCTAAATTGTTGGGATAAAAGCTTAAATAGCCAAATCAAAACATATTTCAATTTGAACCTCCAGATATTATGAAGTACCTAGGGATATAGTTGGATTTTTGAGGTTGTCTTCAACTTTTGTTTTCTTCACAGTAGATTCCATCTAATTGGAGTCTTCTGCAAGCTTCAAGTTCCATCATATTTCTTCAGACGAACCCAAGGAAAGGGCTACTTGTAACGTGAGAAGCTAAGTCATAGGAAAGCCCTTTTAATATTTTCTAGCCGTATAAGAAAACAGGACAGACCAGAACATACTGAAGTGCAAAGAAGGTGACTGCCCATTTCTGACTTTTGTTTTTTGATGTGAAATCTCCCCCTTCTCTGCCCAGATTGAGATAAAGTTCCTCACCCAGGGTGGGAAGCCATGTGCCAACTGCTGAGTCAGAAATTTTTCTCTCTCTTTTTACCTATTTCCCTAAAATCAGCAGAGTTTTCTAGTACACATAAAGTTCTTGAGAGTTTGTGAACAAAGGAATATAAATCAATGCAAAATAACTTACTGATAATGGACACCTATAATCTTTCTTTAGAAGCGTTACTCTTTTGTAGAAGAAATGTTAATATCACCCCAAATCAGCTTCATGATAGAAAAGCTGAAATCCTCAAGATTCCAGAGTAAGATCCAATACCACTTCTTCCAGAATGCCTTCCATGTCTTTGCCAGAAGAATTGAATACTTCATCCTCTCGTTGCCAGAGAAAGTTTTTATAGTACAATTATTGTATATAAATCTCAAAAATGGAAAACAGCACTACAACCAGTTTAGAGATTCAGAGACTATTAATGAATAAAGATATGCATGTAAAGACCAGCATGGTGGCACATTGGATGAGGATGACTTTTGCCTGAGCTGTTTCTTAATAACTTGCATCATAATCTATGTATTTATCTATTTGTCATTCTTACTTTCCTATGAGAGCAGAAAGGCAGGCAGATTATTTTCTTCCACTCTGGATCTGCAGGATTGAGCTCTGTGCCTCATCCACAGCAGGCATTCACAAATGCCCACTGGAAGGATGAGTGAATGAATGAATAAATGTGTGCCAATAATGCCAGCAGGATTGAAATTCAGTGCAATGCATCACCTTTGTGGGGGATACCACACCCCAACCTGCTTTCCTTCAACCCTGATACCTGCAATTCCAGTGAGATGCATTTATTCCTTAGGTTGAGTAGGTTATCTGTTTAAACAAAGTGAGGAGTGTGTGAGCGTGTGACTGTGCATGAGTGTGAATATGTGTGTGTTTGTAAAAGTGACTTGGGTCATTGTGGGTTTGAGTGTGAGTGCACGGTATGTGTGAGAGTGAATGTGAGTGTGCTTGATTGTTTCTGTGTGAGAGTGTGAATGTGTGTATGATTGTGTGTATGTGAGTTTGACTCTGTGTGTGTGAATATGGATCTATTTTAGGTTCTGAATAGTTTCTGTTGAATATAATTCTGTCACATTCTTTAGGAAAAGTTTAATAGGAATAGGACCTGAGGATACTAAAGTTTGAAAGGCTGCCTCGTGCCCTCGGCACAGAGTGTCACTTGGAGTTCCTACTGGACAGTGAGCATTGCTGGGGCAGCAGGGTTAAGGACAGTGAAGTAGAAGGTCACAGTATGATAGTCCCACAGTATCAATGTAAACATTTTAAGAATATTATTTTAAAAGCTTTATTAGGTATAACTGAATGCAATATATGTGTGCACATATTTAAAGTGTAAACTTTGATAAGTTTTGATAAATTTGTAAATCTATGAAACCCTCACCATAACTAGTATGGTGAACATATCCCTCATCCCCCAAAGTTTCCTTGTGCCCCTTGGTAATGTCTAGCTCCTTTCCCTAACTCCATCCCCAGGGAAACACTGATCTACTTTCATTATGGATTACTTTGCATTTTCTAGAATTTTGCCTAGATGGAATCACACAGTATTCTCTCTCTCTCTCTCTGGCCTGGATTCTTTCACTCTGAATATTGTTTTAAATATTAATTGTATTAGTAGTGGTAATAATAATGATAATGATAACTGTCTGAACTAGATGCTTTACATAATTTCTCATTTAATTAATTTCTTCTGAAATGCTCAAGCTGAATTATTAATAGGGTCCTTAAAAGGGTACTTAGGGATTTGTCTCTGACAGGGACAATGACTATTTAGAGAAACTAATTCTTTTGCTCACATAAGAGAAACAATGCAGTATTTTTCTATCACTAACAAAAAGATGATTGAAAAAAAAAAATCAGTAATTCATGCACTTATTTAAAAGAAGGACATTTTTCCTTATTTTCAAGTAATTCAATTGCTTCTCATGTTCAGAAATGGAAACTGCACTCCAGTCTTTGAGTTCTGTATAAGGCGTCAATTCTAAAAATCTTTTTAGAAACCTAGTTCCTACATGGCTTTATGCTTTAAAAACTCTCACGCCTCTCTCTGAGTCCACTTGCTGGCTTCACATCCAACTTAAACAATAGTATTAGGGGAAAGAGATGAGGTTTTCCCATATAATCTCTTAATTGAAAGGAAGATAAAAAAGATATTCAGGAGCAGATGTAGCTCAAGTGGTTGAGTGCCTGCTTCCCACATACGAGGTCCCAGGTTTGATCCCCAGTACCTCCTAAAAACAAAATGAAACAAAAGAGAAAACCAACTCTCATTGCGGAGTGGATGTAGCTCAGTGGTTGAGTGCCTGATTCCCATGTACAAGGTCCTGGGTTCAATCTCTGGTACCTCTTAGGAAAAAGAAAGGTATTTTCAGAAGCAGAAGTTTTAGGAAGCAATATTTTTCATAAAAGGAAAAAAATAGAACCATTTTACAGACTCATAGGAGGAATAAACGGTGTGGCATTAATAGAATCCTTTCAAAGACAGAGGCATTATTTCAACAGATTTCATGTTATAATTATTTTGCTTTCTGCACTCCAGTCAAAAAAAAGTCTTATCCGTAAGTGGAGGTGTCAATGATGACAATCAACCATACACAAAAATAAAAAGGCTTCTGGCTTTCCTAACCAGCCCTCCTTCATTCCACAATATCTACTTCCCACACACTGCTCTCATCAAGACAGTGTGTTAGGCACTGTGGGTGATTCAACAACCCCTAAGACACAGCTCCCCCTTCAAACAGATGAATCTGATTGGGCAATAACATTTATGTATGGGAGAGAACTAGGAAGAGATTTAATTTTTTTTTTTTTTTAAAGAAGATTTAGATTAGATGAATGCTCCATTAAAAGTATAAGGTATTCCCATATACCCCACCTCCTCCCCCTCCCACACTTTCCCACATTAGCATCTTTCATTAGTGTGGTACATTTGTTAAAATTGATGAACATATATTGAGGCATTGCCACTAAACATAGACTATAGTTTACATTATAGTTCACCCTATGCCCCGCACAAATTTATAGGTTTTGACAAAATCACTTTACATAAAAGATAACAGATCTTACAGTGATAAAAACACAATTTATAAAAAATTTTATTTTTTATTTTTGTATTTTAGTTGTTATTTTTTGCTATTATTATTTTTTCTTATCGATATTACATAGGAACAGACCTTGATATGCAATAAGTTTCTGGAAACACAGGGAAATTAAGTACCCTAAGTGATCAGGGGTAAGGCCATTGGAGACAGAGGGGCCGTGAACCCTTCAGAGTGGAGGCTGGAGCTCAAACGTGAGGGCAAGTAGGGTGCAGGCAGGAAGGTGGGGAGGCAGGAGAGGTCTCCTGGCTAAGAACCAGGGGATATGAGGATAACACTTGCAAAATATATCCAGCAAGCATTGGGCTTAGGAGACAGACAGGAAGAAGCAGAAAATGCCAAAGCAGGGTGAGGTCTGGAGAACTCAGAAGAAGGAGACCTCAGCAAACCTGGCTTTTGACCTGGTGCTCTAAACAGAAATGCAAATTGCATTCTTCTGAAAATTCTATACTTTCCTTACACTATCATCTTCCCCAAAATCCCAGTAAAAGTTTCATGCTAGTATCTTTGACTAGTTGGAAAACATCAATGGGAGTAGCAGAGATTGATTGCCTCTGAACTGAACTGGCCCCAGCCCATTCCAGAAGGGGAAGTATTTGTTACACTTCAGTAGTCATATAGAAACCACAGAAATATGGCCTCATTTGATCTTTTTTTTTTTAAGATTTATTTTAGTTATTTATTTATCCCCACCCCACCCCCCCGCCACTTGTGCTCGCTGTGTCCATTCACTACACGTTTTTCTGTGTCTGCTTATCTCCCTTTGTTGCATCATCTTGCTGTGTTAGCTCTCCGCGCCGCACAGGCCAGCTTGCCTTCACCAGGAGGCCCCGAGAATAGAACCCAGGGCATCCCATATGGTAGACAGGAGCCCAATCACTTGAGCCACATCTACTTCCCAGCATCACTTGATCTTGACACTAGTGTTCTGGAGGGGAAAGGAGGTGGCACACTATCCACATAACTGAGCCTTGGTAGGCAAGTGCTTCACCCAGGTTCACATGACTAAAAGATCCTGCAACTGGAACCAACTTCTGGTTGCCATCTCAGGCTTCTCAGTAAACCAAACCTCACCCTTATTTTATTGGCTTGCAGATTTGAGAAAGTTGCAATCTGGAATTCAATTGATATTAAATGATGACAATAACTTTTGGGAAATGACAATCTGCAATGATGTTTTAAATCGTAAATGTTAGTAGTACATAATGCATATCCTCACACCTTTTTCCAAATTCATACTACAAACATTTACCTTGAATTTATACAAGTTTTTTTTAAAAAAATAAATTAAACTCAAACTTTATTTCTTCCCTTTTCTGGCTTCCTTTGCAGCAACCCCACAGAATCTTTCACCTTTCTAGTAAGTCATTCTTAAAGCACCAAACATGTCTGGTTGGGCTTCTGGGTGTGAGAAGGTGACGTGCATGTTCATTGCTGTATGCTCAGGACTTAGAACAGTGCCTGTCCCAGCAGGTACAGGCTTCATGGTGTTTGAGGAAGAAGAATAAGTGAACGGGCTTCAGAACTCCATGACAAAATGTCCCTTTGCAACTCGGCAATCCTAGAGTCCTTGTGAGTTTTAATTATTCATGACAATGTTCTAATCCTGACTTCTTTCAGGCACAATCAAGAACTCAACCAACAAAATCGAACGAAAGTCCTAAATTGTGCCCTTTTCACTGGTTATTTCTTGGCAAAAGATGTTTAAAAACTCATTAGCAGCATGTGTTCTTATGAAATAAAAGAGTTTCACACTTCCTTTCCTCCATATTATCTTGTGATATTTCTATTCCCTTTGGCTGATATCTCAGAGAATAAATTTATTCTTGGACATAATTTTATCTCACTTCTATACCAATTGACTGAGGGATAAGTAATTATAAATTACTTGGGTCAAGCAGGATGATATGCATATCAGTTTCATCTGTGATAGACAGACATGTTATTTTGTCATAAGAAACTGGGTCATTTTTTTCTAACGCTTTTCATTTTATTTTATTTTTAATGTAAAAGTCTTAGTATAAAAGCACCAAATATCCTTCTGAAGGAGTAAAATTTCTACTAGTTCCTCTATAAAACTCTCAGAAAATATGGTGCCTTATCAAGTAAAGAGGTTATGTTTTAAATTATTTAATTTGAACTCTAATGAAGTGCTGTAGAAATCTTCCAGTTGTGATGAACATTTCTGTGGAATACAGTACACAATGGCCAATTATCATTATTATGAGCATGACTAGAAAGAAGAGATTTTTTTGCTTTTCTTTTTATCTGTTTTACCTCCACACAAAGTTGTGGATTATATTCAAGATACTTAGCAGTTTGATGTAGCTTCTATTGCTCTCTCAAATTTAATGTTGATACAGGACTCCCCCTTTTGTCTTAGACCCATTAACTATCAGCTTTCTCTTGTTTTTACTTTACTGGAACTGCTACAACCTCCCTGGGTATTTCTTCCTTGCATATATTCAACTACACATTCTAGTACATAATACAAGCTTAATGTCAGCAGATCCTCTTCTGCTGTCATATACCAGATGCCAGGCAGGGCAATGGGCTGCAGAGGTGGATGACACAGCTCACCCTTGAGGAAAGGTGATACACAAGTAAGTGGTGAATAACAGCACAAAGGGAAACACCCTGGAGAGCTGTGCAGAACTCTGCAAAGAAGCGTGGGTGCAAAAAGCTGCACAAAGCTGCTGTCCTGATTGGTGTGGACAACTGGGTTGAAGAGGTCAGAAAGAGAGGACAAAAGGTCAAAGGAGTCTTATTAAAGGATAGAATGTCTTAGCCAAGTTTCAAGTCAGAACAGACTTAGCCAAGTGGACAGGGAGAAAAGGCCAATCTAGGCAGGGAATATAGAATATGCAAAGGCTTGAAAATGGGCTTTGCTTGTTTGAAAGGATTGAAGTACTGTGTCTGCATGGGGGAGGAGCAGGAGATAAGTCAGGGAACTTTGAATGGAAGGCAAAGCAGCCAACCTTTGCATTTTGTGGACTCAGGGAGAGTTGCTATTCTTCTTAGGCAAGCACATGACATCTCCCTTCTGAGCAGCTGCTCAAATAGATGGAATATTCCTGTGAGAAAGAGGTGAGGATGAGAAAGAAGAGGTGAGAAGGTGGGGGAAGCAAAGAGAGGGGATGCCGGTCTCTGGAGAGCATAGACATCAGTAGCAGACTGTAAGAGAAAGAGGGGGTGCTCTTTCATTTGCACAGAGGCAAA
The DNA here is from genome assembly GCA_029593785.1 of Cabassous unicinctus. Lineage (NCBI taxonomy): Eukaryota > Metazoa > Chordata > Mammalia > Cingulata > Chlamyphoridae > Cabassous > Cabassous unicinctus. The sequence goes on from JAQZBX010014866.1 coordinate 21,808, forward strand.
CATGAGGTTTCACTTTGGGTCCACTTTTGGGTCCACTGTTTCACTTTGGGTACCACAGAAGAGAAACCTGACAAGGCAGGCAATGGCAAGACTGGGACAGCATGACCAAGTGTTCGAGAGTGATTTTCTCCAGGACCCTTTTCTTCCTTGGTTTTCTGTTCTTCTGTGAAAGCCACTGTATCAGTCGGCCAAAGTTTTGCTGATGCAAAGTACCAGAAATCTGTTGGCTTTTATAAAGGGTATTTATTTTGGGTAGAAGTCTACAGTTACCAGGCCATAAAGCACAAGTTACTACCCTCACCAAAGTCTGTTGCCACAAGTTAGAGCAAGATGGCTGCCGATGTCTGCAAGAGTCCAGCTTTCCTCTTCCTCTTAAGGCTCTGTGGACCCAGCTTCTTGCAATATCACCTGTAGGCTGGGATAAGTCTTATTTCTCTCCCAGCGCTCATTTCTCTCTGGGCTCAGCTGCTCTGCTCTCTCAGCAAGGCCAGCTATAAACTATCAGGTGAACGACTCGTCTCTTTTCCCATGGCCTCTGCCATGCCTAATGAGAATAAAGAGAGAGAAAGCGCCCAGACTACCCATGACTCCAAGAGAACATTTTCTATAAATTTCTACATCCTGGAGCTTCTGTGGGATTTGAATAATCTGAAGTTCTGTGACCAGGCTCAGGTGGGGATGAAAGGTTCGGGCAATTAAATGCATAAGGCATTAGAATGACTCTTTAGATACTTTGATAGGTAGAGCCACCTTTTCCCAGCTATCTTCTCTGTCCTGCCTGGAGAGTCCTCACTGAGTGCTCAGGGTGACTGTGTCCTAGCATTTATGTGGTAGCATCTTTTAAGTAGAGGTGGAATATTGGAGTCCTTGCTCTGGTTTATCTATCCACTCTAGGTAGGAGTAGGGTTTTATAATATTTCATAAATCTTATGATCAAATTTGAAAATATTTGACCTTCACAGGTATTAAATATGCTGATGAAATATGAGCAACAGCTTTAAAAAACCAGATCATAAACTCTATGCTTTTTAAAGTGATTGCATTTCAAGAAGAGTTATATATCAAGCTATTTAAAACATTTGTTTTATGTCCCAAACATTTTTTTAAAATGTGGCCCTGATTTTTGTGCAAAATATGACAGAATGGATCATCAAACTTTCAAAAGCATCATTAAGTAAAACATAAAAGACAAAGATTATCAGATTTAAAACTGAAAAAATTATATAAATATATATTCACAGCCCTAAAATAATTTATTGTGAGTATATCAAAAGGATTATACATCCAGATTTTGTGACTGTCATTTCATCCAACTGGGTAAATTGTTTATTTCCTTTGATATCATTGATAGGACTATTGAGTATCATTAAATTTGACTAAAGTACCTTGTACTTTTTGACAAACCACCAAGAAAAGAAAAAATAAAAAGGTTTAAACTTGGATGACAATTTTGATTGCCTTGCTTCCCAGTTGAGGGGTAGAGGATGGATAATCATTTGCATAAATGCAACTGCAGAGAAATGAAAAGACACACACACCATCATCACAATGGAAAAGAAACAAAGGGAGAATGGCTGTGAAGGTATTAGCATTTATCCAAGCACTGAGCCTTTGCTTCTTTGGCTGTTGAGAGTTTGTGCTTCAAACCGGCAAAGATAAGGTAGGCAGGCATAGCATAGGGGGACATAAATAACAAGTTTATTGTTGGGTTATACTTAAAACTAACCCTTAGAACACTTTATATTTCAGATTTGCTATAGGTTGATGGTAACTTGTGGGCATCTGCAGCCATGAAGAATAGCGTAAGTGTACTTAAGAAACAGTGGACTCTCAGTAAGTATTTACTGAAAACCCTCCCTTCTCCCACTGATGGAAGAAAATGCAGAATAAAGAATGATCCACCAAAATTAACTGCACATCTGTTGCTTTTTTGGTAAAATATCAGAGTGATGACGTTTGGCTTTAAAAACGATATGTATTGGTATATAAATATCTACTCAAGTCTCTGCTTTTTCAATTATTTTGTGTTTACATCAAGAAGTGGGATTGCCGGGTCCTAGAATTGAAAACAGGGATTTGAACAGATATTTGCACACCAACTCTCAGAGCAGCATTATTCACGATAACTAAAAGCTAGAAGCCACCCGATTACCCATCAACAGATGAAAAGCTAAACAAAGTGTTGCTTATATATTCACAATAAAATATTATTCAACCATTTAAAAAATGACATTCTGATGCATGCTACAACACGAATCAACCTTAAAGCCATCGTGTTGAGTGAAATAAGGCAGTCACAAAAAGCAGATATTGTATGAGCTCACTTACATGAAATAGGTAGAATAGGCAATTTTATAGAGACAGATAATAGATTACAGGTTACCAGAGACCAGGGACTGGTAAGGGGAAGAGGGAGTTTTTGCTTGTTGGGTACAGAGTTTCTGTTGAAGTTGATGAAAAATTGGGGTAATGGATGTCGGTGATGGTAGCAAAATACTGTGAATGTAATTAACACCAAGAATTATACTCTTGAAAGCAGTCAAAATGGAAAATTTTGAGTTGCATATATCTTATATTACTATAAACAGTGTTATAAAAATCCCATATTTGTATGTCATACTAAATTTTATAAACCAGTAAATATATCATGTTGTGTTTAACTTTAGGTGTCAACTTGTCTGGGTGATGGTGCCCAGTTGATTGGTCAACCACTAGCTTAGATGTTGATGTGAAGGTCTTTTGTAGATGAAATTAGCATCTACAGTCAGTTGACATTAAGTAAAGGAGATTACCCTGGATGACATGGGTGTCATCCATCAGTTAAAGGCCTTAAGAGCAAAAACAGGTTTCCTCGGGAAGAAGAAATTGCTTCTCAAGACTGCAGCATAGAAATCCTACCTGTGTTTCCAGCCTGCTGGTCTGCTCTACAAATTCTGAATTTTCCAGTCTCCACAATCACTTGAGACAACTCCTTAAATATAAGTCTTTTAATATGTGTGCAGATATTTATATTTGTATTTGCATTTGTATTTGTATTTTATTTGCATTCGTATTCTCCTATGGATTTGGTTTTTCTGGAGAACCCTGACTGATATACTTTGTAAGGCCATTAAACAGTTGATAAATATTTAGTGACCTGACATATCAGGAATTATGATAAAGCTATAGATCACTCAAAATTGAGTAAGGCAGAGACCAGTCCTTTGAGATAAGAAAAGATGATGAGATGAGATATTCCTTATACAAAACCCATATCTCTCAGATTAGTGATTTATTCTTTAATGTGCATAGAAATCAATTGCTGAGCTTGGAGATGGGGAGCTCACCCACAATGTTTTCTGTTTGTTTGTTTTGTTGTTTTTCATGTGTAGCATAGAATGTTTATTATTAAAAATAGGAACGCTTTACGGTTACCTCCAGGTAATCTGGCTCAGAACAGCACAGCTGGGGCAGACTCAGGAATTTGCATTTTTATCAGAGGCCCCATATGAAGGTATAACAAGCATTTTGTAATATGGCCAGCAGTTCTCAAGCTTATTTGCATGTTAAAATTCTTTCTGGATCTTTTAAAAAATTTCCAAGGCAGAGGCCCCACACCCAACAATTTTGATTGACATGGTTATGATCCAGCATTTTTGAGAGCTCCTCCAGGTTCTTTTAAGGTACATCTAGGGTTGAGGAGCACTGCCTTAGAAAACAAGAATACCGGGGTGAAGAGTCTTCGGGAGATGATTTACACAGGGCGGAATGTACTTTTGCAGATGTGACTCTGTCCCTTTTTTCCTCATTAGCTAATCACCATCATGGAAATCACCATCATCATCAGAATGTCCATTTTTATTCTACTTTGGCTATAATGTTCCAGGCACTCTCCTTCTTTCCATAGAGATTATTTTATTTAATCTTCTGAACTATAATCTCAGGAGAGGGAAACATAAATTTGCATTTTAAACATGCTTTCCAGTGATTTTGATGCACATTTTCTTTGAAAACCATTACCTCCCCATCCTTTCTCTTTAAAGCTGTCCTTGTGATCTTTTTATTTTTTAGTGTGATGTCCAGATTTAACCATCAGCATTCTCCTCCACTTAACACACTCACAAATGCACACTCCCACACATATACAAACTATTTGCAGAACCACCAACATTCTCTGAGGTCTCAGATCTTATCACCTTCATCTCCCTTTCCTTCAACCACTTTCTGACCCCATCCCCTACTGGCCCTGCTCTGCCTTTAGATCCAGGAAAAATGAGGCCTGGATGATCTAAGGGGTGAATATGGCATACCCAGAAGCACAGGGAGGGAGAGGCACATGTTGCGTGTGTGTGCAAGTGTGCATGTGTTTGTGTGTGCAATGGAGATATGGGCTCCGACTGTTTATGCTGGAAAGCCCAATTTGGGAGAACATTGATCTCCATCTTCTACTCCACATCGCCCCGTGCATTTCCCTGGCTAAACCAACAGTTTCATCAGGCAATTGACCTTTCTAAAGTCTGCATGCGTCTTGAGGACTTACATAAGGCAGCTTTTCACTGGCTTGGAGTTGTCTTGGCCTTCTGGGGAAAGATCCCTCTGCTCCTCCAGATTCTGTCGTGAGAGCAGGTTTACAGGACTCAACATGGTCCTTGGGTCATTGGCCATGGGCTTTGGGCTCTGTTCTTTCCAGGTTAAACCAAGGACAAAAACTAAGCAATGAAAGTAATGTAAGGTTGCAGCATTATAGACATGAAGTTGAAATCAGTCCAGATAGAGAATCAGGTCTGAGTTGCTAATGACCTCTTGAGACTAAGTCACATCATTCTATGTCACCAGCTGGCCGTATTCCTGCCCGAATAAGAAGTGACCTTTGTCCAGAAAGAGGCTCTTCTTGGGTAGAGGAGATGAGAAAGTTACATTTGAGCATGGGCAGGGAATGCTGGGAAGAAAGACAAGTGTTACTAAATTCAGGAAGATTCTGGGGCCCAAGGATGGTCAGTGGGATGTAGACAGGGAAGCGAATTTTCACTTGCTCAGATTGTGCCCTCCTTGGACTCCCAGCTTCCCCTACACCCGTCTCTCTCATCAACCCTGCACTCTTGAGCTACAATATTAACACTCATATGTGAGTCGAATACTTAAAGAGGCTTTGCTTCCACCCCTCTGCATATTCTAAAAGATGTTCTCTCAATAGAGAAACTGAATTTTCCTTTCACCCTTTCTTCCTGGCTAACTGACGTAGGCTCCCTCTATTTAGCAAAGACAACTTCATTCCTTAGAATCTTCTGGAAAAGGAAATAAAGTCTGTAGCTAGGCATCTAGGAAGCTAAATACTAATTAGAAAAGATTTATGAATTTGGGGTTTTCCCGGTATGGCACAGGTGACGAATTGTGTTCTAATCTGAGCTCTGTCCTTTGTTTACAGAAATGTTGTTGAAGGATATGAAGCACCCAGGAGCTCCCCACAAAGAATGAGGGGGAGAATGGTGAAAAGTGGGAGTTCTTGGTGGTGGGTGCAGGGTTTCTTGGGGTTGATGAAAATGTTCTAAAATTAGATTATGGTGACAGGTATACAAATCTGTGAATATACTAAAATATCTGTGAATTGTACACTTTAGGTACATTTTATGGCATGTGGATTATATCCAAAAAAGCTGTTATTTTAAAAAAACTGTGTCTCAAAGTCCATGAGCACAGAACCCAAAGACACTAGAAAAAGGCAAGTTACTGTTCATATTCCCGATAATCTTCAGCAATGTTTTGCAACATAGTAATTTTCAGTAACTATTAATTACTCCTATACCATACCTCAGCTGAAAAGCTGCCTCCGACTAGTAATTGACTTCATTTAGCTGGTACACCTTTTCTGTGGAAAGTAATTACATATAATAGAAATTTCCCTCATTTCCAAGTCACCCAAGATTTGAAACCAGTGAAAAGAAGTGACTGCATTTAACAGAAATGGTGGTTTCTAAAAACTGATAAACAATTAGTCATTTGTTAAGGACAGGTCGTTTCATCAATTTCCACTTGTGAGTGTTCTCCTTTAGCCAAATTTATCCTTTGGTTACAATAATACCATTTACCATTATTTCAAATTTGTGGATTGCTTGTAAAAACCAGCAGCTTTTAATGAGCTAACATAATTAATAGTTAGGCCTTGCCGTTAATCAAATGCTGCTAAATTATTTTTCTTTCAGTGTGTATAACTTGTCTGATAGTGCCAAGAGATGGCAATCTGCTGTTTATTAAACAACAGCACATGAGAAAAAAGTGATGGTGATAAATAGTTGTAGAGAAATTCTCAATATTGTACTGTCAGTTGTATGTGGCTCATGTGACTGGGTATGAATAATGCATATGGTGACATGGGATTTGTTATTCCACATTTTAATTAAACATAAGATAAAGGACCATAGAGAAGGGAATATTCAATAGGGGTCCTATCATCTGAATTATTGGCCCTTCATGTGGTATGATTTGGGAGGCAGCATGGACTGCTTACTTTTGTTTTATTGCCTGGCAGATATCAGCATGAAGCCCAACAAAACTCAATATGTTTGATCAAGGGCAAGTTAATTAACCTCTCTGAGATACAATTTCCAAATATACAATGACAGGCATAAGGCACTAATATTCTCCAGTAGTCATGATTATATAAAATAATTTTTCCTATAACCATGCCATACCTGGAAATGTTTCCTAATAAAGCACCTGCTACAAGGTTTGATGCATAGCAGGTTTTGAAATAATGTTAGTATAAACTTCTTTTGAAAGATGCCCTCAGGGGTGATCCCTATAAAAGGTATCTTCCACAACTTACTCTTTTCATGGAATTCTACCTTAAATCTTAGCAGTTAGTCTTTGTGGTGGTTTGGTCCTGTAAGGATCCCAGAAAAACAAGTCATTAAACATAACCAATTCCTCTGGGTATGAACCCATTCTAAGATGGATGTTTTGATGAGGTGACTTCAGTTAAGGTGTGGCCCAACTTCATCAGGACAGGTCTTAACCCTATTACTGGAATCCTTTATAAGTAGAATGAAATTCACATAGGCAGAGAGAAAACCATGGGAAGCAAGAAGCTGAAGGTCATTGGAACCAGAAGAGAAAAGAGAGGCCAGGAGAGACTGCCATGTGTGTTGCCATGTGACAGAGGAGCCCAGGGCCAAGGATTGCTGGCAGCCAGCCCTGGAACACCAGTCTTCAGGAAGAAAGCATCACCTTGATGACATCTTGATTTGAATTTTCCAGCCTCAAAACCATGAACTAATAAATTCCCATTGTCTGGTCCAACCCATTGTGTGGTATTTTCTTGAGCAGTCAATGAAACTAAAACAGTCTTCAGAGTACCCTAAAATGTTGGAAAGCACATACAAGTGCACTGCTGGGGATTAGATTAATTGAAATATCTGTTCTGGAAAGTAATTTGGACATAGATAAGTTCAGACATTTAACCAAGAATTTCACTTTAAAGTATCTATCCTAGGATATAATTAATGTGTACAAAGATTTAGACATAAATATGTCAACTACAGGATTATATATATTATGAAATAGTAGAAAACCTCCGAATATCCAACTATAGGTGAATTAAATACATTTTGAGAGATCATATAGCAGCCATGCTGCTCTGAAGCTCCTGGGCCCTTCACACTCTGAGCCAAAGCCAAAAGGGAACATGCCTGTCATTGACTGGATCGAGTAGTTGACCACAAACCAACAAGTTGTTAAGCACACAGGAAAGAAATTCTCATCATAGTTATTCCCAAGAATACTCCCTCTGCTAGAGAGATTCAGTAACAGATGATTAGATAGATAGATATAGATAGATAGATAGATAGATAGATAGATAGATAGATAGATGATAGACAGATAGATGGTAGAGATAGAGATAGGAATAGGGATAGGGATAGGGATAGGGATAGGGATATAGATAGAGATAGAGATAGAGATAGAGATAGAGATAGAGATATATTCACGAAATTTTAGATTATGGAAATACTATGAAATTTTATTTATGAACCTCCTTCCAGTGTCTCTAAGGGGAAATTCTTGTGAAGTTTAAAATATATTTGTATAATGAGATATAACTTACAGATGCTTTCCAGATAGCAAAGAAGACTTATAAGGTATGCTTCTCTGAAGACATCAGTCTATGTGCTGCTGAGTCTGGATGTGTGATTGTTGCTCCAGAAGCTGTAGCTCTCTAGGAACATGCACAGGAAATCTGCTTCAGCTACACTCTGATGAAAATACTAAAGTAGTGAAACAAAATCCACTTCTTCCTGTTGATTTGTTGAGAACAATAGATGTTTCCTTCATTAGGTCTAATTGTTTCTAATATAAGGTTACATGTGGGAAAAGAAAGGATAGAATGAGTTACTTTGGAAGTTGGTTTTATCCCTGGACATTTTCATTCACATATGAATTTTTAAATATGAATGTGGACATGACAATGTAAAGCATTAAAGCAAGTAGAACCTTTCCATGAATGAGTTTCAAAAATTCAGTTTTATAACAGCCGTAAATAAATCTTGTATATTCTGAGCAAATAAATTTCACCGACAGCAAGTAAATAGTGTTTTAACATTCATTTATTTTATAGAGTCAGTTCTATCAATTTACTACACTTTTATAACTGAGTTATTCTGCAGGAAGGGTATGTTTTTTTCTTGAAGAGTATGGTTTTAATGTCTGTTTTGTATTATTCCAGTAAATTTGTTTATGAAATATTTTAACCTAAGAATTCAAAAATACAGAAATACAAATATGATGTAATATTATGTGGGCATTAAACTGCACCCAATAAGTAGAAAAAAGAATTTATAATTTATGTATAATGTTTTTATTTTTACATTCATACTTTTTTTCTTGGTTTCCCATAATTCCAATAATGAGTATGTGTAAAGTTAGTATATTACCAATACCTTCCATCAGTTATGTTGTGAGAATTAATTTCACATGTGAAAGTTCGGTGTCAGTGCAATGCTTATTGAAGTTTGGGGCTCTAAGAATGTCCCTTTCCTGGGGTGATCAGAATTGTTGCTTTCCCTAAAAATATCTCTTCCAAAATCCTTTATAGTTCGTGATATTCCACCATTAAAAATGTTCCTTGGGTCTTGAAGCCTTTAAATTGAGAGGAATCCTGTGATAATTCAAATAATCCTGGAGGGAATCCAAGAAAGGGAAGAATCTCCAGCAATTTTTCATTAATTTCTGAATATCCAGCATGAGTTCATAGTCAGCTGAGGAAAAGGGTTTGACCAGATACTCTTCCATTCTTGATTTCAGGATTCAGTCTACTTTTTATTGGATAGCCTCTAAACAGTTTAAAGAATGCCTATTTCCTAAGGATACCACTCACACTTAACCAAAGAGATTCTAAATTATCACCAAGAGAGAACTTTCTTTGACATTAGACATTGTCTCCTGCAAAAATGCAATAAACTCCTCAAAATCTCATCTCAGGAGCTGATTGTTGTTCAGACTCACTTGAGCACAAATGAGGTTCAGGCAGAGAGCAGCTGGCCTGAATTATTGTTGGGCCTGGGCCACTCGGGACACTAGAGCTAACTGAGTACAACTTTCAGCCCCCTTGGGACTGGAGTTGGAAAATATGTTGGAAATGGGATTTATTAACAGTAGAATAACTGGTATAATTATTTAAAATTAGTGCTTCCACTATTTTGTCTCTAATTATCACAACAAACGTACAGGATAGGGATGCTGCTGCTGCCGGGTGATGATGATGTTGCTGGATGATGATTATTCTTATATTTCATTGTAGTGACTGAGATATCAAGCACATGGAAAACATGTCCAAATATCATGTTCCCATTTCCTATAATTCAACTACAAAGGTCCTTCAGGGGAAGAAGGGAAAGTAGAACAAACCAACTGTTCCAAGAAGAGTTGCTGTTCCCCAGGACTCTAAATGCTGGCTACATCTCACCTTAGTAGCTCTGGACACTGCATTGTGGACCCCTTTTCCTCTCATGCTCTCCTGTGGTCAACTGCACCCATCACATGCTCAATGTGTTGTTAAATATGTGTAGGCCTCTGTATTAGTCAGCCAAAGGGGTGCTGATGCAAAGTACCAGAAATCTGTTGGCTTTTATAAAGGGTATTTTTTGGGGATAAAAGCTTACAGTTCCAAGGCTGTAAAATGTCCAACTCCCAGCACCATAAGAGGTGCCCTCTCACCAAAGTCAGCTGCCATGTGTTGAAGCAAGAAGGCAGGCTATCCATGCCTGGTCTCATCTTCCGCTCCGGGCTTCCTCTTCCTCCTGAGCAACATGGGCTCTGTCTCTTAAAGCGTAGCGCTTAAGTAAAGTCTTCTCTCTCCAGGCATAGGGTTTTTTTCTTTCCGGGCTTCCTCTATCAGTTTTGATTGTTCCGCTTTCTTCCCAATCTCAACTGTAAGCTATCAGGCAAAATGTCTCATCTCTCCCTGGGGCTTCAGCTGTTTGCGCTTTCTCTTTTCTGTTGTATGGCAGGATAAAAAAATGACAGAGCTCTTTCTTCCTGTGTGTTTGTATGTCTTTGTGAGTGTCCATTCATATCAGACCCAGCAAGGTCGGGGGGGGTGGGGACTCAAGTTGAGTGACACCCACTGGGGTAGCCCAATCGAAAGCCCTAAATCGATTTTCTCAAGTAATTTTGATCGAAGGTCCCCCAACTGAATTTAAGACAATCAAAGGGTATTACACCCAGAGGAATAGATTAGTTCACAAACATATTCTCTCTCTTTTTGGAATTCATAAATAATTTCAACCTGCCACAGCTTCTCATTAGGAAGGAAGTGTACTGATATTGAGTTATCAATGGGACTTTGTTCAAAATAAATAAATACTGACCCTCTTCCATGCTGATATTTTTGGCTAGGGGTGGGAGGCAGTAGAGAGGGTTTTTCTTTATCAAGCTAAAATTCAGGTGCTTAAGTTAGTAGTTAATGGATCCCTACACAAACAGCACGTTTCTATCACAAATATCTATATAATATTTGTCTCTATTTGTGTATATGCCTTTATAGCTCTATATGTTTATATCAATTATTATACCTTTCTCTAACTTCGGCTCCCGATAGTATTTCTACATCTATTATCTCTCTGTGCCTCAGTTTCCTCATTTGTAAAATGGGGGTTATAATAGGGACTTCTCGTAGTATAGTAATGTTCTGATGAAATGTTTTGAACTTAGAATAGAGCTACATTTACAATTGCTTGGAACATAGCAGCTGGAATATGAATGTGGCTATTATTATTATTCCTGTTTAAATCTGTCTATGCCAGTAGGCATTGCTCAGCAGAATTCAAGGATACTGGATGTGTTTCAGTCTATTCTGGTCAGTATTATTTTTGAAGTTCAAGTCATTATCTCTTAAAGTTGACACTTGATAACTTTTGATAATTTCTTTCTTTCTTATGTCACAAGATGTTCCAGGGTCATTGTAAAAATTTCCTGTTCCATAGCTGTTTGTATTGAGTAGGAAATTATGTTTATCAAACTCAATCTGGTAACGACGAGTGTTCAATACTACTATGTTAATACTTGTTTTGTATGCCTTTTATGTGCACAATATATTTTAAGTGGAAATGCATGATAAAGTTATAATGATATTTTCATACAAATCTGAATTTTAAAAGCTAAGTACACTTAACTTCATTGACTTCACATTTATATCTCTTTTTTTCCACACAGAAAATCTTGGCTTTTCATGTCATTAATATGATTACATCTGATGATTACTGGCATTCTTTTGTAACAATCCATTATATTGTTCTAACCTGAGAAAGAATCAATCTATTTTCTGCATGATAAAATCCTGTCATGGAACTCCATCTGAAAAAAGTTTCAACAGATAAGATTTGTTAAGTTTTTTTTTCTCCATCTTCTAAGTGTATACCTTAATAGGGTTTGTTAGTCAAAATACAGTATTTGAAGTTACTTGAAATATTTTTTCTGTAAGGTTAAACTACCAATTTGAAACACAAATTGATTAAATTTATCTTATTTCTTATTTTTAAATATAGCTTGTTTTCCCATTTTTAGTTAATTTTTTAAATCCACAAAAAGGTTATATTTAGAGACATCTATCTCCTATCCCTACACTTTCACCCCATCTTCTCCTTACTTTATATAATTCTTTCATTGTTTTAAGACAGTCAACTAGAGATGCTCATATCTCTTTGTTAGACATTAGTACATTATATGTATAATTTTTAATCATGCTTTATATTTTCAGTTAGCAATATATGCTACATATATTCCTCCTTTTTATTTTTATAGCTTTATAATAACCCATAGCATGAATATATTGATGAGCCATAATTCATGAAAACATTTCTCTATTGATGGGCATTTGTGCTTTTTTTCAGTCTTTTACTAATTTCAATAATAGCTTTGTGATTTTGGGGGAAGGGGCACTCTATCTTTGGAATGCATTCCTAAAAGTGGGATTCCAAGGCAATTTTGTTTGATATTGCCAATTTTCCCTCCATTGGTATAGGTACAATTTTGTATTCCTTCAGTAATGAATGGGAGAGTCTGTTTCCCCACAACAAAGAATTATCCAGCTCAAAATGTCAATAGTCACAAGGTTAAGAAACCCGGAAATATTTACATGTGTTCCTTTTTTTTTTCATTCATCTACAATTATGCACATGTAGCAATATCATATTATTTTTATTATAGAAGATTTATAATATATTTTTAACGATAATAGAGATAGCTCTCCCACCCTCATGCTCTTTTTTATGGTTATCCTTGCTAATTTTGCTTGCTTGTGTTTCCAAATGAACTTTATAACCAACTTGGCTAGTAGCAGAAAAAAATTAACTAATGTTATTTTCATTAAGATTTCAGCAAGTTTATATATATATATATATTTTACATTTTTATAATATGTTTTATTGATATATATTAATAAGGCATACAATCTATCCAAAGTATATGATCAATGGTATTTGGTATAATTACATAGTTGTGCATTCATCAATTCAATCATTATTAGAGTATTTTTTTAAAACTTTATTTTGTACATTTAATAATTGAAAATATAAACAATTAAAAACTGAAAAGAAAACAGTTGAATAAAAACATATATTTCTCAATTAAATGTACTGGATACATATAATTTTTTTTTAATCATACAATATGTTACACTATATATTTGGTTCATAGTAACACAATCATACAGTATTTGTCCTTTTGTATCTGACTTGCTTCACTCAACATAATGTCCTCCAGGTTCATCCATGTTGTCATCTGCTTTACAACTTCATTTCTTCTTACAGCTGCATAATATTCCATCGTGTGACTACACCACAGTTTGTTTATCCATTCATCTGTTGATGGATGCTTGGGTTGTTTCCACTTTTTGACAATCGTGAATAATGCCGCTATGAACATTGGTGTGCAAGGTTATATTTTAACATAGCAATGATTGGCATCTTTATGTTTCACTGTCTTAAAACATTGTAAGACCTTAGTTGTTTAGATCTATATTTGTGTATTTCATGAAAATGTATAAGGCAGAACTGTGTGGGAGAGATTGTAGACAACAACGTGAACTATGGTCCATGCTCAGTGGCAAAGCCCCAGTACGCATTTATCAATTTCAATGAATGAGCCACACTAATGATGCATGTGTATGTGGGAGCTCCCGTTTACCACGCAGGAGGCCCTGGGTTCGCTTCCCGGGGTCTCCTTGTGAGAGCAGGCCGGCCCGCGCGGCACGTTAGGCAGATGCAGCAAGACCTCACAGCAGGAAGCGGGTGTGGCTAAATCAATAGAGCCCCCGTTTAGCATGCGGGAGACCCTGGGTTCCCTTCCCGGGGTCTCCTTGTGAGAGCAGGCCGGCCCGTGCAGCGCGGTGGGCTGATGCAGCAGGACCTCACAGCAAGGGGGAGATAAGCAGACACGGAAGAAACACACAGTGAATGGACACAGTAAAACACAAGCAGCAAGGGGGGGATAAATAAATAAATAAATAAATAAATCTTTAAAAAAAAAAAAAAAGCAAGAAAATGTATAGGTATCCTTGTGCAAGTTTTATATTTCTTGTAATATTTGCATCCAAGTAAATTTTCCCAAGTTTTTTGAAAAAAAATTGGACCTTTAGAAGGAAAGCTGAAAATACAGGCAATAGTAATAAACAGTCATATGTGTATATATATCTATTCTCCATCTAGATTCACTAGTTATTAATATTTTATAACAATTGCTCCATAAATATACCCCTTTCTATATATCTTAGCCATAAGCATTTTGGCAGCATATGTCTTATAAGGTAGCACATATATGGACTTATTCATTAGTTCCTATAGTTTGAATATTTTCAAAATAAGTGATTAATGATTTTTTTTCAAATATATATTTCCTTATTCTAATATCATGATGGAGGTCATAGTTTTAAAACATGTCTGCAAATTCTTTGACATTACTCCCACAAAGAGTTGAAGTTGAATCTCCCACCCCTTGAATATGAACTGATTTTCTTCCAATGAATAGAATGTGGCACATAGAACACTGTGTAACTTCTGAGGCTACTTCATAAAAGGTGAAGCAACTTCTGCCTGGCTCTTTCTTGGGGCATGTATTTTTGAAGCCCAAGGCTGACTTTTAAGAAATCTAGCCACTCTGAAACCTATAGGCTGATATTCCACATTATGTTAGTGTGTTGAAAAAAATGTGGTCTATGTTTAATTCAGAAACATGAGTGAAAACAAGTGGGCTATTTTACTGATGACTCCTCAGAGCCTTAAATATGCTAAAGTGCATAGTAAATTTCTAAGAGAAAGATTTAGCATCCAGTATACTACAAAATGTGTGAATAAGAACCCTTTCTTTTCAAAGCACGCATTAAACTATCCTAGAAACATTACTATTACTATTACTATTGCTATTATTATTACTATGAACTATCAATGAATTTCTTGAAAAGACATGGTAACGCAACATTGATGACAGTTTGGAAGATGAAGCTTGGTTAGTGTACAGGCAGATGTGGATGGTGAAGAAGCAAGCAACACACAATTCAACTTCTATTAGAAATAATCTAGCCAATAGGTTGCACCATTGGACACCATGTCCATTGGACACTGATATCACTCTAAGTTAATTTAATGGATTCTAACTAGCTTTGCCTCATCTGCCACTGATTCTACATCTTATGGAGGATTATTTATTTGGTAAAGCCTACGTTATCTGGCCTTTTACTTTGCTGGCAAAACTGAGAACAGAGATGACCTGACAACCACAGATAGTGATGATGGAAGGAAACTGGCTCCTATGGAGGCTATAAACCATGGTGGATTTCCTCACAACTTTCTATTTGAGAACTTGGATGTCAAAGAAACAAACAATTAAACAGTACAGTCTAAATTGTAAGCTATATTGTAAACCATTGACAATTTTTAGTTGCTATATTTTACTATCTCTATAACAGTTATAACAATGCTAACATGCATTTAAAAAAAAGGTTTTAATATGGGGTGGGGAAGGGGGAGGGAAGTTGGGTATGTGGGAGTCTCTAGTATTCTGTGTGTGATTTTGCTGTGACCTAAAACTTCTTTGAAAATTAAATCGAAATTTGGGAGACACTGGAGAATTAGAGGGGGATGGTGTCACGGTTCACTGGACATCCGATAATACAGTGATAAAAGGAAAAAAGAATAATTTCTTTTAAAAAAGGATTTTTTTTTGTTTATTTTCCCATTTTTTCGAATGTCCCAATCCACTAATTATATTTTATTTTTAGTGTAGTTTCTTTTTTTTTCTTCTGAGTTTCCTTGTACTTATCTATTGCATTTAAACTTATCATTATTATTTCTTTTTCCTATTAATTATATTTTGTTATTATATGGGCTTCATGTTCAAGGAAGGTTTAGATCACAGAAGGGTTACAAGGGGGGCTGAGGAGTATCATTGGTGGGGGTTGTCTGGGATGGGGGATTCATGGGAGTAAGCCCATCTGAATATACATGAAAGATATATAAAATTGTTCAAATGATCAAGGCATGGGGCATGGTCATGGTGGGTAGACAATTACTCAATAAATGAGGGAATCTGAATTCCCAGCCTGGAGAGCTCTGCTATATTCCCCAAGGGAGCAGCAACAGTCCCCTGAGTGCAGAGGCAGTGTCTGGCAAAAGAGGATGGCCCACTGATGGGTTCTTGTTATTGAGGACTAGCCTTATGAGTATTTGCTCTTGTAATTGAAATTTAGCCTACTGTTATGGGGTGCCTAAGGGTTGCCACCTGAGAGCCTCCTTGTTGCTCAAATGTGACCTCTCTCTAAGCCAAACTCAGCATTTGAATGCATTACCTTCCCCCCAACGTGGTACATGACTCCCGGGG
>JAQZBX010014867.1:0-38161 GCA_029593785.1 Cabassous unicinctus
AAATATTGCCTAATCCAAGGTCATGAAAATTGACTTATATGTTTCTTCCAAGAATTTTACCATTTTAGCTGTTACATTTAGGTCTTTGATCCATTTAGAGTTAGTTTTGTTTGTATGATGTGAAATAGAAGTCCAGTTTCATTCTTTTACATGTGGATATCTAGTTGTCACTTCATCGCTTGTTGAAAAGACTGTTTTCCCCATTGAATTATCTTGGTACTGTTGTAAAAAATCATTTGACATAAATTAAGGGTTTATTTCTGGATTCTCAAATCTATCTTATTGAAGTATAATGTTTGTTTTTATGTTCTTATTTCAGTAATGCAGTGTCTTGATTAGCTTTGTAATAAGTTTTGAAATTGAGAAATATGACTCCTTCAGCTTTGTTTTTTTAAAGATTGTTTCAACTATTCTGAGTCCCTTGCATTTCCATTTGAATTTTAGCATGAACTCATTAATTTCTGTAAAAACAAAACAAAACAAAACTGGCAGATAGGATTTTTATAGGGATTGTGTTGAATCTGAGGTCAGTTCTGGGAGTATTGCCATTTTAAGAAAATAATAAGTTTCCTAATCTATGAACATGGGTTATCTTTCCGTTTATTTAGGTTGTCCTTAATTTCTTTCAGTGATGTTTTGTGAGCAAATCTTGCACTTCTCTTATTAAATTTATTCCTAAATATTTTATTCATTTTGATGTTGCAGACAATGAAATTATTTTCTTAATTTTCTTTTCAGATTGTACATTGGCTAGCATATAGAAATACAATTGATATTTGTGTATTGGTCTTGTATCCTGCAGCTTCTCAAACTTGGTTATTAGTTATAATAGTTTTTAGTATGTGTGGGTTCCTTTGGATTATCTATATTAAGACCATGTCATCTGTGAATAGAGAATTCTTTACTTCTTCCTTTCTTATCTGGATGCCTTCTATTTCCTTTTCTTGCCTAATTGTCCTAGCTATCACCTCCAGTACAATACTGAATAGGAGTGTTGGGAACAGATATCCTTGTCTTGTTCTGATCTTAGAGTGACACTCTGAGCTTTCACCCTTAAATATAATGTTAGCTATGACTTTTTCATAGATGTCCTTTTTCAGGTTGTGGAAGTCTCCTTCTATTCCTAGTTTGATGAGTGTTTTTTTTTCTTCTTTTTTTCCTTTTTTTTTTTTTTATCATGCAAGGGTATTGGATTTTGTCAAATAGTTGTTTTTAATCTATTGAAATGATGATGTAGCTTTTCCTCCCTTTATTTTTTTAATATGGTGTATAAATACACTGAATTTTTTTTCTTTTGGTATGTTGAACCATCCTTGCTTTCCTAGGATATATCCTACTTGGTGATAATGTGCAATACTTTTTTTTTTTTCTCCAAAGATTTATTTTATTTATTTATTTCTCCTCCCTCCCCTCATTGCTTGCACTGTGTCTGCTTTCTGTGTCAGTTCATTGTGTGCTCTCTGCAAGTCTTCTTTTTTTAGGAGGCACCGGGAACTGAACCCAGGACCTCCCATGTGGGAGGGAGGCACCCAATCACTTGAGCCACCTCTGCTCCCCAATACTTTTAATATATTGCCACATTCAGTTTGCTAGAGTTTTGGTGAGGATTTTTGTGTCTCTATTTGTAAGGGATATTGGTCTGTAGTTTTCTTTTCTTGTGATGACTTTGTCTGGTTTTGATATTAGGTATAATAATGGACTCATAGAATGAATTAGGAAGTGTTCCCCCCTTCCCCATCTTTCTATTATGAAGTTTGTGAAGGGTTGGTGTTCTTTAAATGATGGTAGAATTCACCAGGGAATTGTCTGGGCCTGGGCTTTTCCTTGTGGTAAGTTTTGATTACTAATTCATTCTCTTTATTTGCTATTTTTCTATTCAGACTTCCTGATTCTTCTTGAGTCAGTTTCAGTCATTTGTGTCTTTGTTTCATCTCAATTATCTAATTTTTTGGCGTACAGTTGTTCATAGCATTCCTTTATAATCTTTTTTATTTCTGTAAATATAGTGGTAATGTCCTCTCATTTCATTTCTGATTTGTAATTTATGTGTTCGCTCTATTCTCTCTTTTTTCTTGGTCAGTCTAGTAAAAGGTTGACAATTTTGTCAGTCTTCTCAAAGTATCAACTTTTGGTTTTGTTGATTTTTCTCTATTGTTTTTCTATTCTCTCCCTTTTTTTTTTTAAA
Organism: Cabassous unicinctus; assembly: GCA_029593785.1. Lineage (NCBI taxonomy): Eukaryota > Metazoa > Chordata > Mammalia > Cingulata > Chlamyphoridae > Cabassous > Cabassous unicinctus. Next base: position 2,186 of record JAQZBX010014867.1, read on the forward strand.
GATTTATTTTACTTATTTATTCCCCACCCCACCCCCCAAATTGTTTGTGCTCACTGTGTGCTCTCTGTGTCTGTTCTTGTGTGCTCGTCTTCTTTTTGGAGGCATTGGGAACTGAACCTGGAACTTCTCATGTGGAAAGGAGGTGCCTAATGGCTTGAGCCACTTCTGCTCCCACTTGTTGTGTCTCTCATTGTGTTTCCTCATTGTGTCTCTTCGTTGCGTCATCTCGTTGCATCAGCCCACTGCACCAGCCAACCTCATCAGCTCGTTGTCTTGCTTATCTTCTTTAGGAGGCACTGGGAACCGAACTTGGGACCTCACATCCAACTGCTTGAGCCACATCCACTTCTCTATTCTCTCTCTTTTTTTTTATTTATTTATTTACCCCTCACCCCACACATTGTTTTTGTGCTCACTGTCTGCTCTCTGTGTCTGTTTGCTGTGTGTTCTGTGTTTGCTTGTCTTCTCTTTAGGTAGCACCAGGAAAGCTCCTGGGACCTTCTGGAATGGGAGAGAGGCGCTCAATCTCCTGCATCACCTCAGCTCCTTGGTCGGCTGGGTCTCTTATTGTCTCTCCTCTGTGTCTCTTTTTGTTGCATCATCTTGCTGTGCCAGCTCTTCACGTGGGCCAGCACTCCTGCATGGGCCAGCACTCTTGCGCAGGCCAGCTCTCCACTTGGGCCAGTTCTCTGCTTGGTCAAGCTTGCCACGCGGGCAAGCTTACCTTCACCAGGAGGCCCCGGGAATTGAACCCTGGAACTCCTTTATGGTAGATGGGAGCCCAATCACTTGAGCCACATCTCCTTCCCTCTATTCTCTTTTAATTTCCACTTTGATCTTTTTTTTTTTAAACAATTTATTGAAGTATATCATTCATGCATGAACATACATAAACTATAAGTGTTCAGTAAACATTGTGAGCTTACAAAACAAACATGTATAACATCATACAGGGCTCCCACACATCACCCCACCACAAATACTTTGCATTGTTGTGAAACATTTGGTAACAAATTATGAAAGAGCATCGTCAAAGTATTACTACTAACTGTAGTCCATATCTTACTCCCCATACTTTTTTTAAGGATTTATGTATGTATTTATTTACTTTTGTCCATTTTTACCCCTCCACCCCCATTTTTGCTGTTTTTGTGTCCATTCGCTGGGCAACTCTCTGTGTCCATTTCCTGCCCTCTCTTCTCATCCTTCTCCTCCTGTCTTCACTGGGATTCAATCCTCAGAACCTCCAATGTGGGAGAGAGGTGTCCTACTGCCTGTGCCACCTTAGTTCCTGTTTTTTTGGCATGTCGTCTTGGCTCTCCCTTGTGTTACTCTCCTGTTACGTCATCATTTTGCTGCGTGACTCATGGGGCCTGACAACGCACCCGTGCACGGGGCCTGACAGCACGCTAGCACGCAGGGCCTGGGGGCCTGCATGCCTTCTATATTTTTCTTTTTATTCTTTTTACCCGGAGGTCCCTGGGATCGAACCCAGGTCCACTTCCCAAAGCTGACTTTTCTTACTGAGATTCAGCCATTTTTCTTGAATAAACACTCCCCAGATTGTTGCAAAGTGTTGGTTAATGTCCAGAGTTCTGAAAATGTTGATTTTGACAAATTTTGCCTGTATTACATTGCTTTTATGTATGAGTACATTTTTAGAGTTCATTTTAGAAGTCCTCCTCTTCCCCATTTGTCATTAGTGTTTTTCAAATCTTAGACATGTGATGCAATTTCTTGTTACTGCTTTTGGAAAAAAAAATATCCATCTCAGTCATTTTTTTTTACCAAATGTTTATTATGATGTAGCTAATAAAACATTTTAATGAATTCTATTTTGTTTCAATACTTCATGTGTGTATTCATTGTTTATTTATTCAGTATTTATTGAGCATTTACTCTGTTCCAGGCATTGTACTAGGTGCTGGAGTATAGATGATAAGGTATGGCCCCTGTTTTAAGGTGCTTCCAGTTTAGTGGGAAGATTAAGAAAAAAATCAACAGCTATAAGAAAGTGTAGTAAGTGTTGTAATAATAGACCTATGAGACTCCGTATAGATTTCATCTTTGTATATATCCTCAGGGCTGTCACACCTAAACTGTTGCACTATATGTCATCATCATCATTATTTTTATCTTTTCAATTCAATTTCTATACCACAAGCAGAATTATCTTTTCTTTCATGATATTGACCTCAGGTCAGTTTCTTTTATATATGGCAAAAGTCTTTTTTGTTTCACGGTCTTTATAGACAGTGTTTCTTTTGCTGGGAATACCTGTTCCCTAACTCTTTGCTTGGCTGACTTCTAATTATTCTGGTGTCTGCTTAAAATATTACTCAGAGTGGCTTCCCTAATAAACCTATCTCTCATTCTCTCAATTGGTCACCCCATTATATACTCTCATTGTATCCTATGCTCCTCCACTCACAGTCTTTATTACAGGATTTGTATGTGTGTGTGTGTGTGTGTGTGTGTGTGTGTGTGTTACTGTATATTTAATTTTGTGTTTGTGTACTCTGTTTCTAGCAAGAATATCAGTCTCTATGAAGAGAAGGACTGTCTTTTTGACCATAGTATGTCTTCAGTAAATATTCATACATGAATTAATCAGTAAATAGAAGGCACTCAAAATATATATTGAACTGAATTTAGCTGTGGGGTGTGGAGCAGATACTAATTCTAAGATAAAGGAGTGGGATATTCTGGGGTGCCAATAGTAACAACATGTGCAAAGGCCCAGAAGTGTGAGAAACAAAACTAAAACATCTTGGTTTTAGTAACCCTTTACACTTTTAAAAATTGAGAACTCGAATTTTTAAAATTTTTAATTTATTTTATGTCTATCAATATTTACCATATTGGAAATTAAAATGGAAATTTTTTTCATTTAATTCATTTACAAATAAAAATAAATTCATTTTGTTTTAATCTAAATGATGTATCTTTTATGAAAATATTTTCCAAAACAAAAAAGCCATGAGAAGAGTGAAATTATTTTACATTTTTGCAAATCCTTTACTATCTGGCTAATAAAAGACAGATTCTCATATCTATGTCTTCATTCAGTCTGTTGCAATACAATGTATTAGTTAAAGTCTATGAAGAAAATCTGGCCTCACTCAGATATGTGGTTGGTAAAGGGTGGAATATCTTAATAGCCTTTCTGATCATTGTGGATTTTTTTCTTTGCTGTTATACCAGAGCTTAGTTTGTTTCAATATCAAATCAGAAAACATATCTGAATTTTTTTGTACTTTTTCACATTCGAATCCACTGATCTATCTTGCTTTCTGATTGGATCTTTTACCCATGTATGATTCTGTAACCTCATACATTGGTCATTTGAGAATATTGGGTTACTGAGTTATGCAGATTTTCCAAAAGAAATTTTTTATTTTACAATATAAAAAAAATCATGTTCATCATCACCACCAATCTCATAAGAAAAGTCTTTATACTGTCAAGATCAAGGTAGCTGAAACAGATCATCCAAAATTCTAATTTTTTGCTTGAAAGCTTGAATTTTATCATTGGCAACAAGTACTGTTAGTTGTTTTTCCTTGAAATAACAGGCTGACTTTGTTCATTTTTACAAAAATGTCAGTCAAATACCCAAGTCTGAAAAGGCATAGTTATTTGAGGGGAGAGGTTAATTAACTTGCTCAAGGTCACATAGTAGTAAGTGGCAGAGCTGGGACTAGAGATCAGGACATTTTGATTCTTTTATGCTATATTGCCCATGTTTGAATTGTTTGAGTCTTGCCAAATCATGTCCTTACAATAGTGTATTGTGGTGTTTTTCCTAGAGAGCATGAATGGTTTAAACAAGATTTGCCCAGTTACTTATTTCCCGAAGACCCCTCCTATGATGCTAACGTCATTGATGATGAGGCTATAAAAGAAGTGTGTGAAAAATTTGAGTGTACAGAATCAGAAGTAATGAACAGTTTATATAGTGGTGACCCTCAAGACCAGCTTGCAGTGGCTTATCATCTTATCATTGATAATCGGAGAATAATGAACCAAGCCAGTGAATTCTACCTCGCCTCTAGTCCCCCAACTGGATCTTTTATGGATGATAGTGCCATGCATATTCCCCCAGGCCTGAAACCTCATCCAGAAAGGATGCCTCCTCTCATAGCAGACAGTCCCAAAGCAAGATGTCCATTGGATGCACTGAATACAACTAAGCCAAAATCCTTAGCTGTGAAGAAAGCCAAGTGGCATCTTGGAATCAGAAGTCAAAGCAAACCCTATGACATTATGGCTGAAGTTTACCGAGCTATGAAGCAGCTGGATTTTGAATGGAAGGTAGGAAATCATAGTATATTAAGATCATTTGTAGAGGCCATTGTCCTATATAGTAAGCTGCTCTGAGCTGCTGAGTTGAGTATTGCTGTCAGTAAAAAGTTGTTTTTGATTTAGATAAAATGTCTTGATATTGATAAACCCTTTCTTCCTAATAAGATGCCATGTACATTCAAAACAAAATAAATATACCTCTATGAGGATGAAGAGCTGATAATGTTGGGGACCTATGTAATTTGAATTATAGAATGGCATTCCTGGCAAGAAACAGTAATCAACCTGAAATCACTTGAGAAAATAGCCCACTTGCTTCAACATGAATCATAGCAATAAAACGTCCTACATTTTCACAGATAGTATATTTTTACTTTTTTTCTCTTTTTTTTGGTAAGGTGAGTTTTGTTTTTGGTTTTGTTTTGGCGGCTGTGGCAGCCAGTAGTAATACATATTATACCATCAGGACATATTTATGCTGTTAGCAAATACTTTTCTCTAAATTGAGAAAAAAATCTCTTATTTGTCTTTTGATTCTTAGTAATGGCATATTTTTCCACATTTTACTTTTTAAATATTTGGGAGAGGGGCAGAAACTTTTTTTTTTTTTTTTTAATTTCAGCTGTCCCTTTTCCTCTTGTTCCTTTCTTGAGCGCTGTGATATTTTTTTTTAAGGATAAAGAAAAATATTCCAACTCATATATTCATTTGACATGTTTGAATAAATCAGTTGTCATCTCATTAGTTGTATGTGAAATGAATAAATGAAATATTTCCCTAAAACCATTTAAAAAACAGATCTTTTTTCTTTTTGGAAACAGTTTTTAGTTAGAAAACAGATATTATATTAATTTATTTAAAATTCCTTACGGAAAATCTAATGTAGTAGATGTTTTGGAATACCAGAATCTCCTTTATTTGAACTGCAGTTTTCTCATATGTAAAGGGCAAATAATATCTAATATCTACCTCAGAGGATAATTTTGATACTTAAATTTTGTGACAGTACCTGTTACAGTGGCTTGTGCAAACCATTAATGTGTCAGTTCCCCTTTATTCCTTCTACTCCATATTTCATAGGTGTAGTTGTTCAAACAAAGGCTAGGAAACCAAAATTATTATGGATGTTTTAGAGTGGATGCATATCTGGAATGAAGGCTGGACTGTCTAATCTCTAAATTCTCTTTAAAGTTAAATTGCTATATATAAAAAGTAGTGGGAAATGAAACAAATATTAAACTACTGCATAATATTTTTTAAAAAAGGTAATTTAGGGATTCCTTCCCTATTGACATCCCTATCAGTTATTTGTTTTTTATGTTCTTTGCAATAAGGGAGACTTTTTATAGTTTTATAGATTTTTTTTCCCCCCATTTTTCCTAAAAGAAGAATTCTTGTTTCAGGTGGTAAATGCATATCATCTTCGTGTAAGAAGAAAGAATCCAGTGACTGGCAATTATGTAAAAATGAGCTTACAACTTTACCTGGTTGACAATAGAAGCTATCTTTTGGACTTTAAAAGCATTGATGGTAAGGAAGCTAAGCATTCATGAGCTCTGAGAAGATAAAACTTGGCAATAGTTGACAAGATATTAAGATCGTCTCAAAGACATGGTGGGTAGGTCTTCTATACTGGTTTTTAAGTAATCTAGATTTGACCAAAATATAAGTGAAATGAAAAAGATCAGAGACACATGGAATATCTCTTAACCAGCACCTCTCCAAAAGAAGTACTTCCTTGGCATAAAAAAGTCATTTGAAGTGTTGGTTTTGGAACAAAAGAAAGGAATAACAGGGAAGTTTTTTTTTTGTTTGTTTTTGTTTTTCTAAAATTAGCTGATGTTCTCAGGTTCTTTGTCACATTTCTCCATTTATATTTTACTACTGTTAATTAATCTAAACTTCCCCCTTCATCAACTTCCCTGATCTTGCGTGGCCAGGATGATCAAATGGTCTGGTGTTGGGATTTTGTAATCTAGAAGCTACAGGAGTTATGAGAAGCGGTCTGTCCAAGTTCTTAGTATGTGCCAAGAGTCAAACCTGGATAAACCAAATATGATGATTCAATTCAGAGGCCCAATTGGGCTAAAAACTGAGTGAACCAAGAGTCAGGTACTAGATTGAACAAGAGTGGAACTGAGAACAGAGCATTTAAATTTTATTCTTGAATTACCATCAACTATAGCAGAGATTATATTGTCCCCTTCATCAAAATTACCTAGGGCTCTTATTAATATGTATTCTTAGATATACTAAATCAGAATCTCTGGAAATGAGTTCTAGGAATCTGCATTTTTAACAAGATCTGCAGCCTCGCCTTCTACCACCACAATTCCAATATGCACCTAAGTTTCAGAACCATTATTTTTGTTTTTATTTAAATGATTTTTCTGTTGGCACACTGCAAGAAAATAAACAGCCAAGGGAATGCAATAAGAGTTTGATTTCAATATTAATGCCAGATACTAACAATTTTGAGAAAGATTTAAGAGCCATATTTCAGCTGTGTGGAAATGCTGTGATTGAGTAATGTCAGCTATGATTTTGGAAGGGCAGAAGTATCACCATTCCTGCACCTTAGATACTGAAATACAACATTTATTAAGTGGCTTTTATCTTAGATGCATTTACTTACTTGATATTCTTAATATAGTAACTACACAAATAAATCTTTCATATAAATTGTTTTTCTTTGGTCCATTTCAGATGAGGTGGTGGAGCAGAGGTCGGGTTCCTCAACACCGCAGCGTTCCTGTTCTGCTGCTGGCTTACATAGACCAAGATCAAGTTTTGACTCCACAACTGTGGAGAGCCATTCACTTTCTGGCTCTCTCACTGGCTCCTTGACTGGGAGCACATTGTCTTCAGTTCCACCTCGCCTGGGAAGTCACACCATGGATTTTTTTGAAATGTGTGCCAGTCTGATCACTACTTTAGCCCGTTAATGATCTGTCCCTAAGTTTCTATCATCCTGTTATTGCACTGTGAAAACATCAGATATGTTCTTTAAATTGTCATCATCTGGGTATCACATACTCTACAATAATAATTGAAGACATAAATATCTCCAGGGGACACTCAATGCCATGGAAATCACTGAAAGCAAAGAAGTCTGACCATTTTTTTTATCTGTAGAAATCAATCTGTAATTCTATTTTGCCTTTGATAAATTTATATAGGCAGTATCTTTAATAGGTGAACATCAATGAAGATTATTGTTATTTCAAAATTGTGAGTTCATGAAAGGTAATTAACACACCTTCAATGATGAACCTCAATCTAAGGGTGGTTTGTTTGGCAAAATCTCTTTTAATCCATTTTACTTCCTATATTTTGGCAGGCTTTAAACTGTGTTTATGCCCCCAGTTCTCTTAAACAAGATTAAAAAATAAAACAACCATTAGTAAGATGGTATTTAAATGTTGAAATTCTCAAAGACTGCCCCCAAAATTTCAGAAGCCAAGTTATTCTAGTAGTTTTTATAAATACTGCCTACTGCTGAACGCAAGGGCTGTCGTCCTGTAACAGGTAACCACAATTTTCAGGTTCCTTAAAAAGAGCTATAAACAACTCAGGGTTTTATCTTGAGATTTCCCTGAATAATATATTTATCCTAAAAGTTTTTAATGTTTGGAATTGTATTGGAATATCTAGAATTGCAACTTTTATCTTTTCCATCAACTTACATCATTTTAAAACATACCTTCAAATCTACCTTTCTCAAAATTATTTTTGGCTCTATTTAGTTTTGCATTTAGCAAAAAAAAAATAAAATAAATAAATAAAAATCAAATGAAACAAAGCAAAATAACAGTCCCTTACCTTTAATCTCTTAGTGTGTGTTGGAAATGGCAGAAGGGGGCTAGGATCTAGTTGCATCCTATAGTGCTAATTCTTCATTTAAAGTTTACCTTTGTTATTGTAACGCTTCCATCTCTACCCACACCTTCCCTAATCACTGTTCATTGATCCTCAGTGGCTGATTGACTTTGTTTTTCTGGTTCCCTTTCTTTGTTCTATATCTTGGTTGCTAGCCATTCGATTTGAAAACACTGTTCTGGCCCTAAAGGCTTTTGTGTACTTCCAAAACAGTGAAGGCTGTGACTTTCACTGTTGAATCTAATAGGGCAGGGAAGCTTTAAACATTTTAAAAAAATTCTCTCTTGAATAAGTATGGTTTGTTTACAAACATATGTATCCACACACTAGTGCTTTTAAAGGAAAGCCAAACTTTTTTTTGTGCAGGTTTTTTTTTAAAGGTTTTGAAAAAAACTAAACACATCAGGGTAGATAAGAAATCGCTCATTGATTATGTTTTGTTTTAGTAAAAGTATTTAATTTTTAAATTATATATAATTTATCTAATTTGTATTTATCTATTCATTTTAATATATTGTAATTGATAATCTCATTCTCTTGACTTATCCTAAAAAAGATTAAGCTTTTAAAAACAAAAGGTGACATTGCCTTGACACATTTCTCTTTGCCAAAAATAATATATTTTCTATCAAAAAGCAAATGGGAATGTTAGACCAACTTTCTCCTGGGTCTATGGAAGAGGAGTATTTCTATCTTTAAATAGTTCTTGAATTAGGAGTTTGTAATGTATCACATATATCATATTGTTTTATAGAACATTTTTAAAATGGTGTTAAATAACTTGTATGACCACTTCTCAATATCAGAATAAATCCTTGTTTGCCAATTTGGGAAAGAGGATTATGGGGGTCGGGGAGGTGGGGTTGTAGTTTGGTATGTTTTAAGTTTAAACCTTTGAAAGATTGCCATCTGGTGGCATCAAAAGGTAATTATTTTAGTGATTATTTTTATAGGGATAAGCAGGTTTGTGGTGGTAGTGTGATTTACAGTATAGATATGACGTAATTTGGGCCTCTGCAAATGCTTAAGCACGTATTTTAGGAAAAACAGGGCTAGCCACCTTATAATATCTGCATAACCATGAATGGGATGACTTTAGAAATAAGGGATTTATCTGATTCCTTATTCCCAGTGATAACATTCATGGTAATTTCCAGGTAGAAAACTAGCAGAAAGGAATCCATTGTCATTTTACCTTTGTTTGTCTGATAAGTCAGATAATAGAAACTTGTTCATATCAAAATTGATTTTTATATGGATGATTACCATGCTTTTTTGGGAATTAAAATTTTTATTTACTATTTTTTTCATTCTTGGCAATATTTATGAACATCCAGTTTGGTAGTTACCTGTTGAATCATAGGAGAACCAAAGGTCACAGTTTTAGTTCTTTTATGCCAAAGTATCTAAAGCACAGTCATTTTGTGAATCTGGATGGTATAGGAAATGGATTTGTACAGAGGTTTCAGGAGGTTCAGTCCAGAATGTTAGGGGCTAGAACAATGTTAGAAGAGGTGTTTTGTTGCTCATGAGTAGGGAGAGGGAAAGAATTTGTTAACTCCAAATTTTTCCCCATATTTCATTTTTGTAAACTGGTTAATTGTGGATGTAGTAGATAGATCTGGACTAGAAACAGTTTATTACAGTTAAGATTCTAGAGGATAGCTTCTATTATTAGGTTATAGATAAGGCCTTAACTATATCATGGATTGGATTCCATATAGTTCTAGAACAGCATTTTCTAAAGTGTATTTTTTTAGTTGCTCTGCAGAAAAAAGGATTCCACAGAACAAGTTTGGAAAATATTACATGCATGAGTATAACAATGTATATGAGAAATAAGGGTTTTGAGAAGCCCTTCCATTAAAATCATTTAAAAAAATTAACCATAACTTTTTAGCTTGGTGTCCCATGGGAAAAAGCAAAATTGGAAGCTACATTTTTATGTGTTTATGGAAATTATACCAGATTGCCATAATAAGGGTAGTTAAAAATGAAAGTAAGATAGAACTTCCTTTGTTTTCCCTTATAGATTGTTGGGAGAGAATCTAGTTCAAAATTAGCATCACTTCATTTTAACTTGCCGACATGTTCATCCTGAGAGAATGCTAAACTAAATAGTATTTTGTATGTCTGCAACTTGTTTCATAGTACATAGTGGTTTTCTTAATCTGGTTGTGGTATTGTTAGGGAGCAGAATTTATTCTTTTTTGTGTTGATGGATGACTTTAAACAATATTACATATAAAAAAGGAATAAGGGATTCATGCTTATGGCTCTTTGGGTAATAGATATATCATTGACTCTTTAAAATTTGTACAGTCAGTGAGCATTTTCTAAATATTTTTATATAGGGAACTGTATTTAAATCTAATCCCTGACAGGCTTTAATGTAGGAACAGACAACTTCTCTAATCGAATATGCAGGGTAGGCAAACTATTATAAGTTAGGTTTTTTTTTTGGGGGGTGGAGGGGCGGGGGAGGGATTTTCAACAACCCTTTTAAGAGACATTTTTGTAACCTCTGGTATTTGCAATCTTTGATACTAGTCATCTATTAAGAGACTACAGGAGCCTAAAGTAACCAGAAATAATAGTATCTTTATGTCTCTGTTAGCTATAGGGAATATAGACAATTCACCATTTTTTGCAAATAGATTTTTTGGTGGCAGTTACATGATTCTGGGCTTGCTTTCTCTTATTCCCTAGCCAGTCTGTACTCAGGGAATGCAAATTGATTTTTAATAGTAGATGCGACATAATTTAGAAAATAATCACAGACAAAACTGTAGGAGATTTTTGACTATTTGAATTTATCTGTGGCCTCTATTAATGTGTGGTATACTGAATTGATATGAGCACAGCATCTTCCATTTATAAAATATAAAACCTTTCAATATGCCTACCACAGACACTGCATCTTTGTTTAATAATTCAAATCCTCTTAATGGCTGTGAAGTATCAATATGTAAATGCTAGACCTGTTCATAGTTTTATTGAGTTTTAAAGACCCAATCCTTTTCAATCTGGCATTTCTTTACCTGGTTATTCACTCTGTGACTTCTTAAATAGGAAATATAATTTATTTTATTAGTTCTCAGAAATTCTATTTTAAAGTCTGGGTAAAGTATGAGTGGAGTCTGTTGGTAAGTCAAGTTTTAGGTTGGGCCTTATTTTTCTAACCCTTAAAATGAATAGGATAGATTAAAAGGCCTCTAAGGTACCTATGAGCCTTAAAGTTCATCTGTTTTGCCCTTTCATATGATTTGCATTATTGTTCACTTTTTATATATATTTAGTTTTTTTATACTAGTGTGACTATTCTATATTTGAGGCATTTTCCAGATATATACTTGAATCTTTTTCTGATTACAGCTGCCCTCTTGACTACAAAGGACAAAAGTCATTCAGAAAACCAAACATGTTTAAATATAATATCTTCTTGGCAAATACTATATTAGGCAAAACATTACTAATTAGGAGTAATGGAAGTGTTCCATATATTTTATAGTGATTTTTAGATTCAGAGCCCTTCCATATTTATTAACTCATTTGATACATTACAGTAACCTTGTGAGATAATCAGAAAAATATTTTCACCATTTTCCAGATGAGGAAACAGGATCAGCAAGATCTTCATAAAGCTGTAATGCTAAACAGGTATTCGGCAGTGATCACTCTTTATAGTATACCATTTTTCCACTGGGGAAGAACAGTCTAAATCAGTGAAATATCTAAGTAGTTGAGTAATGAAAATAAACAGATGTATTGCTTTCAAGTCTTAAGAGTGGCATGGTAGTAGTAACTAAATATTTCTTAGTTTATTTGAACCAGTTGATTGTACTAATTAGATGTAATTATCTGAACTATTTATGATTAGCATATTTTTATAATAAGTATTTCTTCTAAGTTATTGAGGGTGGTTAAAAAAACTGAAGTGTAATTTTATTTACATGATTGTTGTAGCATAATCTTTTTTAAAAAGGAAAACTTAGCCTCAGTCCCTATCTAAATTATCATAGTTTTTAACTATTATCTGAATTAGCTTTATCTAAATTTTCCATACAGATGGATAATTTTCCATTTTGTGTGCATATAAGATGGTATAACACTATTTTCATAAAGTATATTTCTATTATTGGTCTAAATAATTGTTACTGGCTTAATAGAGATTCTTCTAACCTTTATAAAATTTAGACCTATAATTTGAGCTTTAAAAATTAAACCTTATTTAAACAAGTTGTTGGCATTCTTACTAGCCTTTCCAACATACGACTATGATGCCACCGAACAGTAATAGCATAAAGAACAGGATGTACAGTCTAAACTAGATTTAGTTTTAATTAAACTGCTTCAGCCATAACATGATAAGAATCGGGCCTGGTCTAGAAGTTATACTACGGGCCTGTGTTAATTTTGCAAGCCAACGTTAACGTTTACTGCCAACTTTGCATAGCAATGCCAGTTTGCAGCCATAACCATGTGTGTGATTTTTGGTAACTATGGTTTATATCTAAAGCAGCTTAGAGTTTATGGAAGTAGCTCATGATTATTTAGATAAGCTGGATAGGTAAATTTCAATTACATTTAAAGTGCAGTTACAGAAATCCTAGATTAGAGCATTCTTTCCAGAAATAAAAGCTAAATATTTGTAAATTATCCTAGCATGAGCATTCTTTCTAGAAATAAAAGCTAAATATTTGTGAATTATCCTAGCATGAAAACTTTTTTGAACATACATAGAATTTTGACAAAGTTCATACTGTGATTTTTTCTTTTTTTATTCGTGGCTTACTGCTTTGTGTTGATGTAAAATTTTGAGAAGGAACAGAATATTCTAGCCAAGGAGAAGTATAAATGGCTACTTTTTAGCTGCTAATTTAAGTATGCATATTTCACAGCTAAAAGTCCCTCCTTGTGAAGGACATTTTTCCACACAGATAACATTTTCTTAAAATGGAAAAGAGAAATAGATCCACTGTTCTAGAACAAAACAAAAATCTGTGCCTTCGCCCTTAAATTACCGGAACAATTAGAAAGTGTTTGAAGTATATTTTAATTACTTCACTTTTTAAGTCACCTTGATAAAAGGTTGACCTCATGTTTTAAAGTGAATGCAATGAATAGCAACCTTTGTTTCAACCCTGTAAAAATTTTGTTAAAGGAAAAAATATAATGCAGAACTATGAACAAAATCTAATTTGGAATCTGATTCTCAATTTGGCTGCTGTGGCAGCTGCAAGTTACATAACATCATTTAATTTTGTCACCTACAAAATATAGATAATACTTAATCTACCTCACAGATGTGTGTGAAAAATTGAAGGGCCCTGGTTTAAAACATGCAGGGTTTACCATCCCCATATTGAATATAAACCCCTTCCTTTTTTTCTTTACAGATAAGTGTCTTGAGTTTTAGGTAAGTCTTCTGTTGTGGTTTAATATACTGGTCATAATATTCAACACAACAATTTCACGAATTATGGTGTTTTTATTTAAATAAGTGACTTAAAATTTCTTGAAAACATGAAATATTCAGATATCAAACTTGTCTTTTGCTGCGACAAATGTGGTTATTGAGAACTTCTTAAAATGTCAGCTGAAGCTGCCTTAATGTACCAACCAAAAAAACAGCTTTCTTTCAAGACTGTTCACAAACATCTGTGGTTGTAGAATGTTTTGAGTGTTAAATGTAAAAGTTGTTCTTGAACTGTGAACTCTAAATATAGTAGTCTTTATATTAGGAAGAATGGTGTGTTCTCTATTATGTATTTTTAAGCATCACACAGTGAATTTTGAGCGCAACAAATAAAACTGAAAGTTAATAGCTGTTAGGTTATGTCCAGGACAATCATAAGATATTGTAGGAACTGATGTTCAAATTGTTTTCATTCATTCTTTCTTAGCCCATTTTTGAAAAAGAAAAAAAAAAAAATCCCATAGACAGGCTTATGCATTAACCCATTGGAGCACTTGAATACATATTAAAAAAATTTTTTTTAAATTGTTGAAATTGGGGAACACTTTTTATAATTGGTTTCAGTGGGGGGGGTGGGGAGGAGAGATCTGACTTCCCAGTACTCTTGTATTTTAATAACATTTCAGTTTTGTTTGTTATGTACTTTTTGTGAGTGTTGTGATCAGTGGGAAGGATTTGTCTTCCAGTAACTGTGTATAGATGTCTTCTGCATTACATAGCATTTCAGTTACGGTTCTCCCTAGTTGATATTTGCACTGTATGAAACTTAAAACACAACAGAGAAAATAAGCCTCTGATTGCTTAAACTTTTTTCACAAAATCAAATTAAAGTCACTGGTTAATTTGAAGGCTATTTTGTTTCTGTTGAGTCATTAACTTAATATTCTGCAGGACAACTAACAGTTATAGAGAAAGTTTTTATTAAAAAAATGAAATCTCACTGGAGATTTCATACTATCTCTGTCCATTTATTTCTTTGTCTCACATTGTAGTTTCTAATGCTAGCCATTGTATTAGTTTTGTATTGCTGCCATAGCAAGTTACTGCAAACTTAGTGACTTAAACAACGCAGATTTATTACCATACAGTTCTGTAAATCAGAAATCTGGTGGGCTTAGCTGGTTTCATTGCTTTGAGTTTCACAACGCTGAAAACTACAGCACTGGCAGAGCTGGGGGAGAATGTTTCCAGTTATATTAAGGTGGTTAGCAGAATTCAGTTCCCTGCTGCTGAGGTCCCCCTGCTGGCTGTTGACTGGGGGTCATCTGCAACTTCTAGAGGCCACCCTCCTTCCTGGCCCGTGGCTGCCTTCATCTTCAGAGGCAGCAATATGGAGCTCATGCTTCCATATCTCTCTGTCTCTTCTACCACCACATCTCTTAAGCTGACTGGCGCTTCTGCTTTTAAGGGCCCTGTGATTAAATTGGGTCCACCTGGATAATTCAGGCTAATCTACATATTTTTCAAACTTTTTCAACTTCAAAAAATAAAACACAAAAGGCAGCTTAACAAATTATGGATGTATTACTTTTAAAAATCCTTTTCAGGTACATTTACCTTATTTAATCCTAAAAACAAACTCAACTGTTTCTTGTGTTCTGAAAGATGAATAAATGAGCACAGATTGGTTACATGACATGACCAAGTTCTCCTTATTAATGAAGAAAATGAAAAAAAAACAAAAAACAAACTTGATCATATTCACGTCTCATAAAACTAAATCCCATATTTTTTTTTACCTTACAGCATTGATACAATACCTTCCTTGCCTTTTTACAAAAACGTCACATTACCGTTAACTATAATCTATACATTAGTTGTATTTTTCCCATGTATCACCACATTAACACCTTGTAATAGAGGAACATTCTTGTATCTGTATTAACTACAATCCTTATCTACCACCAAAACCACTATATTATTCAGTCCCTAGAGTATCCTTTATCAATATTAACCTCCCTAGACTACCTCTTTCAGCCATAATCACATTTAGAAATCAGCAGTGTTAGCTATACTCATTATAGTGTGCTACCATCAACTCTATCCATTTCCACATATTTACAATCAACCTTTTTAAACATTACGTAAATTCAGCATTTGCTCCCCATACTCAACCCATATTCTATCTACCAACCTATGCTATAGTTTAACTCCATAAATCTCATCATATAATCTACATACTTTAACGTCTATTGATTAGCAACTGTATCTGTAAAATCCCTTTTGCCATGTCAATAACATTCACAGACATATGAGCAGACCCAAATCCTGCTTGCCATATACCAGGAAGGGAAAGACCTAGGAGACCTCAAGCTAACAGTAGAAGAGAGAGCAAACAATGTAGATGTGATCCTATGTACTTATAATTGTCACGTTCCATATTTGCACATCTAAAAGCAATTTTTGGGAAAACGTACTCTAGCCTTAATTTAAAAAGAGAAAGAAATGTAAATAGATCAAAATCAAGTAAAGATTTCAATTTTCTTTATCCAAACTATAAAGAGAAGAATGGATTTGTTTTTATTAGCAAAATTGGTTTTCTTTATTCCCTAAATAGCATGGGTAATGGATGTTTATCACAAGAAATTTGAAAAGTACAGGAAGTTTAAAGAAGCTGATAAAGTCATCATCTATAACGATGCCCTGTTACCCAGAGGCAACCGCTTTTCAGATTTTGTTGTCATAGCTTCATCTCTTTTTTTTCTTTCTATTCTTCCCCTTAGAGATATAATTTGAAAGTTCTGAAGATATTCAGGACAGGGCCTGATCAAGGGATGCCATGTCATCCTAGAAGGCCAGGTGTTTCACAGAGGGACTCTCAGAGTGGGGGAAGGAGGGGAAGTTTTTTTGGGGCATGTTAAAGTTGCTGGGGGCCTAGCCTATAAATGAATGAGTGGGCCAATGTTAGCCTCTGTTAGGGTAATGTGCCTTTGTATGTTTTCTTTTATCTGAAAGAATAGCATTACTGCAATAAATAAAAGTAAGATAGAGACTCAGTCTTCACTGAAGTTTTATGCTAGATGGGAGAAAGACATCTCCTTGGGATATCACTAAGTCTTAGTGATGGTGATTACACTAAAAAAACCATATTTAATAGGTTTTAAAAACTGAATGTTTCCCTATTTCAAATGGTTTGGTGAGGCATCAAGAGCGATATTCATTGGTTCATGATTTTCTAGTGGAAAGGATTATTACATGAAAGGTCAGCTGCTCAACATAGCCATGTACTCTCTCTCACGTCCTTTCCCTCAATTTATACTTACCTCCATCTTCTACAATGCCCACTGCAACAGCTCTTATCCTAGTGTGCCTTGCCTCTTACTGGGTGGTAAACGGAATTCAGGGGGATCAAGCAGAGTTTGATCTCTGGTCCCAGCAGAGTTTAAACTGATAATGACCCTTATTTATGCTGCGTCTATTTTTCAATTGCTTCAGAATCCAGTGGAGAAAAAGGTGTGATTAGCATGCTTAAACTCAAATTACACCTCCAAACTAAAGATTGGCCTTTTTCTTTATAACTTTAGAAATAGTTCTCAATATGACAAAATGCAATTTATTATTTCTCCCCAATCCTATTGCTCCTCCTATATTCCCAATCTTCAGTACCAGCCTTAATCTCATCTCCCCCAAAATCTCAGTTCTTCCTTAATTCTCCTTCTCTCTCATCTTTACACCTAATCAGTCACCAAAACATTGTTTCCTTACCTCTATAATACCTCTAATGGGGGTCCAGGTACTATATATTTCTATTGCTGCAGTTTTCAGTTAAGGTCTAATTTCCTTTTGCCTAGAACATTGCAAAAACAACTAGTCTTTCCTTTTCTAATCTCTTCTCCACATTGCTGTGATTTTTTTTTTCCCCTCCCAAAACATCTGGCATTACCTTCCTTCTTAAAACCCTTGAATGGCTCCCCACTGTCTAGAGGAAAAAGTCCAAGTTCCTTGGTATAATATGTGAGCTGTCACATTCTAGCCCCGACTTACCTCATTCCAAACAGCATTTGCCATTTCCCACCAGACATGCCATGCTCCATTTACCCTGAGCTTCTTCCTAGTCACCAGACACAACATCTCTCTGCCTTGCCTAGCAAATACACTTGTGTTTAAAAACTGAGCTTTGGTGTCACCTTCTCTGTAAAGCCTTCCTTAATTCTCTAGGCATTCCATCCATAATCTTGTTTATTATAGCTATGTCATTTGTAATAGTCTCTTTCTTCATCTCCCTCTCTGAACTCTGCGATTACCTTTGATTCCTAAGTATCTGCTAGATTAAGCTTGGCCTTTATTGGTAAGTGCCATTTGGAATATGACAAAGAAGATAAAAGAATCTCAAAGCTTAAAAAATATGTTCAAAATATAAAGGATGAGGTCACGGCAACAAATGCCATCACACCTTTGAAGGGTAGAATCACCCTCCTTAAATAACTGAACAAAATTCTTCAGATTTTCCATGCTGAAGAAACCACTGAAAATTATAACAACAGTTGAATGTGTATGTAGAATTTATTTCTCTCATTGGCATGCAGTATAAGTCATTTTAAAAATATAACTGTTATAGTGCAGCTTTATTTTTTTTCACTTTCATATAAATGAAAATAAAATGACTAAAAAAATGAAATATATTATTTAAGTAACTAGATGTTCAGGCATGGGCAAAATAATGTCAATTTTCCCTGTATTGGGCTATAGAATGTTTTAAAATTATGCAGCCTATATATTATTTAGATTTTTAAAAGATTATAGTTAGGCACTTCTTAAAATTTTGGATGAATTTAAGAATAAATTACTTTCCAGCAAATTATTCCCAGAAGAAACCAATGTTGAGCCACATTTGTTTGATTTTATTTTTGTGATGAAGCACAAGGGTACTTTTCATACCTTGATTTTTAAAGACTGAACCATAATTATTTTAAGATTTTACTTTTAAGTTTGAGTATTTAAAAGGTCATGGTTACTGTTCAGAATGAAATTACACCCAATTTAAATGCACAACATCTTCTAGAAATTACAAACACTTGTATACTAGCATTAGAAGCAAACTAACCATCTGTACAACTAAGTACCTTAAGGAATTATTTCTAACGTGGAATGTGGCTCATTAAACAAGTGCTCAAATGCTAACACACTGTTTCACATTCTCTTGAACCAGCAGTAAAATAGATACCAAAATAGACACTGAAAAATAACCATTTAGGAATAAAACCAACATTTAAATGTGAAGGATTTTTGTTTATCTCTTCTACATTCCAAACAAAAAGTTTCCACAGATTCACCATCTCATTTTGACAAGTAAACTGATGTGAAGCAGGACTGAGATCTTAGGTCTAGTTCTCACGTGAAGCCCATACCATCTGACCTTGATTTTCCTAAGGTGACCAACCTTGATGCCTGAGAAAAAGAAAAATATATATGCATTTTGAAATACAGACATCCCTCATTTTATTGTGCTTTGCTTTATTGCGCTTCAGATACTGCATTTTTTTTTTCTCTACAAATTGAAGGTTTGTGGCAACCCTGCATCGAACTAAGTCTATTGGCGCTATTTAGTACAGAAGGCTCAGATAATAGCATTTTTTAACAAGTATTTTTAAATTAAAGTATGTACATTGTTTTATTAGACATAATGATTGCACACTTAATAGACTACAGTATAGTATAAACATAACTTATATGCACTGGGAAACCAAAATATGTGTGACTTGCTGTGGTAGTTTGAGATTATTTATGAATTCAAAAAATAGAGATTGTGTTTGTAAACTGGTCTATTTCTCTGGGAGTGATGATACCCTTTCATTATATTAGATTCAGCTGAGATGTCTTTGATTAAATTATGTTAAGATTAGGGCTTTGACTCGACCACATGAGGGGAGTGTAACTCAGTTTAAGTCCCCACCCCCTTGGTGGGCTATATAAACGGACACTCACTCAAGAAGACACACAGAAGAATATATACAGAGGAAGGGAGCTCCGTAGACAAGGAAGAGGAGAGAACTTCCTCATTTCAGTCCTGCCATGAAGGCTTAAACAGCTAACGCCCTGGGGAGAGCTGAGCCATTTGCCTGATAGTTTGCAGCTGAAGAGACCAGAGCCCTGAGCAGCTAAGAAGGCCCGAAAAGAAACGAGCCCTCCAGCCTACGGCTGAGATTGGAAGAAGCTGGGCCCATGGAGCCTTAGGAGGAAGAAGAAGGCTGAACCTTCACAGAAGTCAGCAACCATCTTGCTTCAACATGTGGCAACAGACTTTGGGTGAGAAAGTATCTCTTATAGTACCTTGAGTTGGATTCTTTAGGGTCTTGTGACTGTAAGCTTCCACCCAAATAAATACCCTTTATAAAAGCAACAGATTTCTGGTTGCTTTTGCCTCAGCACCCCTTTTGGCTGACTAATATACTAGCTTTATTTTGCAGTAGTCTGGAACTGAACCCACAATATCTCCACAGTATACCTGTCTAGGCCAACGGTGTAATGAGTAGGAGATTTCTAAGGATATTCTTATCCAATTTAATGTTTTTATACTCCTTCAAATATTTATAAATAAGCTCTGTAGAGAAGTTTGATAACATACTTAGGCGATAATAACAAAATCCCTTCCAGAGTAATCCTTGTAAAATAGGGCATTGCATATCTAATTTTCAAAAATTTTCCTGAATTTCAATAAATTCAGTAGTCTTCCCTTGAAACTGATGTCCACAAATATGTATTAAGTATTTAGAACCCATGACTTGAAGTATAAAATCAAACCACTTACTTGAACTCTAGATGTTCAATTAGCACATATCCATCTATAGAAACAAAAACCACTTTTACTAATGTGAAGGTCATAGAGACAATGCTTTAAGAGTTTTAAAAAAGAGTTATTGAAATTTTTGATTGAAATTTTATGGGTAATAAGTCAATAAACTTACATTTGCCTTCAGAATTACGACATATCACTAGATTCTCTTCAGTGATATCTATGACCTCCAGTTCTTCTCCAGGGGTTATTGGCAAATCGAATATTCCCTTTCTTGAATTACTGGAACATGCCACTGCCGTGTTGATGACAATAATTTCTTTGTCATACTGAAATTAGAAATTACTAATCAGACCATCCATGCATGGTTTTTATTCTTTTCCATTATAACAAAATTAACATGATGTAATAACCTCAAACCCAAGATGCTAGATACTGATTAGTTAAATAACATCTAAGGGTACAGAAAATAATAGCAAGACATGCAGTGAAAGGAAAATCATGTAAGGAAATAATAGTAAAATGCTACCATCTTACTTGGTATGATTATGTTTTAAAAGTGTTTTCACACCCATTATCTAATTACACGAGAGTGAATCCTGGTGGATGAGAAGGCTGTAACATTAAGTTAACAAATTAAAAGCTGTGGAAAGTATGTTAACTTTTTCAGTAATGAAGTTAATACCAAACCTAAGAAAGGAGAAGGAAGAAGGAAAAAAATGAAAGAAAACCTCATATGTCTGTGTTACTACTGCTTTAGTTTTAAATCCTTTTTAATTCCCACCATTTCTAGACAGCATTTTCTACCCTACGTCTCTGGGCAAGATTATACAGTTTTACATGTGTCTATGGCACACATCCTTTAAAGTAGTGATAATGGGTTATATGAGGCAATTCCCACTTTCCTTTTGGGGTCTGAGGCAGGCATTTGTGAAACAGATGACGAGAAATTCAGTTCATGACCCCAGGAGAGGTTTTTTTCTGTGTAGTATATTAGTTGCCCTGTATGTCCTCAGGTACATCACCTTCAAACATCTAATCCATTGACTAGAAAAAACAGTTCCAGAATATCTAGCCTGTATTTGCAGATGTCTACTTCACCAAATTAGGGTGACCAAACATCCCCTTTTGCCTAGGACAGTCTCTGTCTACACAAGGTAGACTTAAAAAATGTTCTGTCACTTTTATTGCTTTCTAAATTAGAGAAGTTGTGGGTTTACAGAACAATCATGCATAAAATACAGGATTCCCATATACCACCTGTAACAGTACGAAGCTTTTTGTGGATTCCAGAATAGATCATGTTCTTGAAGCTAATCCATTCCTATGGGTGTGGGACCCTTTGACTGGATTGCTTTAGTGAGGTATGACCCAGGGTGGGTCTTGGTCCTCTTGCTGGAATCCTTTATAAACAGAGGACTGAAAGCAGAGACACACAGAAAAATGCCTCAGAGACAGAAGGAGAGGAGGTTGGAGTCAGCAGAGCACAGAGGCATGGAAAGAGGCCCAAGATGCTAAGCTTATTATAGAGCAGCTTGAAGTTAAAGAGATGAGGCCCAGAGAAGAGGGGAGAGATATGTAGACTGGCAGTTTGCCCTGTCATGTGCTTGATGCATCCACAGCTGAGCTTGGAGAGAAAGCATCTTTATATGATGCTGCCATGTGCCTGATCGCCCACAGCTACAACTTGATGAGACACCATCTCTTGATGTCTTGATTTGGAAACGTTCAGGGCCTCAAAACTGTAAGCTTTCAACCTAATAATTTCCCAATATAAAAGCCAACACATATCTGGTATATTGCCTTAGTAGCCCTTAGCAAACTAAGACACCATCCTATTATTAACACCTTGCATTGGTGTGGCACATTTGTTGCAACCAATGAAAAGCACATTTTTTATATTATATATTATCTATAGTCCATGGTTTAACTATAGTCCATGGTTTAACTTAGGTTTGTGTTGTACAGTTGCATGAATTTTTTAAAAAACATATTCTAGTAACAAATATACAACCTAAATAACCACATTCAAATATATGTCAGTGCTGTGAATAATGTTCACAATGTTGTGGTACCATTACCACCATCCATTACTGAAACTTTTCCATCACCCCAAATAAAAATTCTGTATATTTTAGGCCTTAACTCCCTATTCCCTACTCCCATGTCATTCCCTGGCAATCTTATATTCTATATTCTGACTCTATGAGTTTGCTTATTCTACTTATTACAAATCAGTGAGATTGTACAATATATGTCCTTTGTGTCTGGCTTATTTCGCTCAACATGATGTCTTCAAGGTTCATCTATGTTGTCACATGTATCAGAACTTCATTCCTTTTTAATGCTGAATAATATTCCATTGTATGTATACACCACATTTTGTTTATCCATTCATCAGTTGATGGGCACTTGGATTGCTTCCATCTTTTGGCAATTGTCAATAATGCTGTTATGAATATGAATATGCAAATACATGTTTGAGTCCCTGCTTTCAATTCTTTTGGGACATACCTAAAAGTGGGATTGCTGGTCATACAGTAAATCTATATTTAACTTTCTGAGGAACTGCCAAACTGTCTTCTACAGCAGCTGCACCATTTTATATCCCCACCAGCAATGAATGAGCATTCCTATTACCACATTTTTTCCAAGGGTGTTTTTTTAATACTAGCCATTCTAGTGGGTGTGAAATGGTACCTCTTTGTGGTTTTAATTTGCATTTCCCTAATGCTAATGATGTTAAGCATCTTTTCATGTGCTTTTTAGATATTTGCATATCATCTTTGGAGTTTCAAGTCATTTTTAAATTGGATTGGTTGTCTTTTTGTTGTTAAGTTGAAGGATTTTTAAAAAAATACATAGATTCTGGATATTAAACCCTTATCAGATATGTGGCTTCCAAATATTTTCTGCCATTGTATAAGTTGCCATTTTACTTGCACGATAAAGTCCTTTGATGTGCAAAAGTTTTGAAGGAAAAGTAAAAGAAAAAAAATTTTCCCAATTGGAAAGGAAGAAGTTCCATTTAACTATTTTTTTTTTCTTTTGTTGTTTGTGTTTTGGATGTAAATTCTAAGAAACCATTGCCTAACACAAGGTTCTGAAGACACATCCCTATGTTTTCTTCTAGGAGTTTTATAGTTCTGGCTTTTATATTTAGGGCTTCGATCCATTTTGAATTGAGTTTGTATATAGTGTGAGGTAGGGGTCCACCTTAATTCTTTTGCAAATGGAGAGCCACTTTTCCCAGCACCATTTGTTGAAAAGACTATTCCTTCCCAATTGAATGATCTTCAGCCTCTTGTCAAAAATCAGTTTGTCATAAATGTGAGAGCTCATTTCTGAGCACTAAATTTGATTCCATTGATCTGTATGTCTGCCCTTGTGCTGGTACCATGCTGTTTTGATTACTGTGACTTTGTAATAAGTTTTTGTCTTGTTTTTAGATTTAAAGTGCTGTATGTAAAAACAAAAAGTACAGTTTTCATTATGGGGCAATTAACATAATTATTTCATTTTTGAAGACCTGACACTAAAAAGAATGAAAAACACATTAAGTCATTATTCTATAATTGTTCTATTTTGCTCTTTCATTCTAAGAATGTAGTCGTTTTTCAGAGACATACAGCAAGCTGCTTATGTCAAGTTTGTGCTTAAGACATATACCTATACTTGACCAGAAGTTTTAGAGGCTACTATACCAGTTGGCTAGTCTAAACTCTCATGTTAAATCTGAACATCTCCCCAGTAATACTCTTAAGTCACATCTCATTTCTCTCTCAAGAACTGCATAGGCTTATTTTAAACATTTAAAACAAATCTGTAATAAACTACAGAGTTTACTAAGAGTAGAGGCACTCTGGTTAACATTCAAAACAATGTGGTCAGAGAAAAAAAAAAACATTATTAAATAAGAATGCACTCCTTACCAACACAAATTGAACCTCTTTTTCCCCCAATAAAAAAGCTAGTTCAAAAGTCTCATTCTATAAAGATTTATCATTTCCAAATCACAGTGAAAGGATTTTGAGTAATTTACCAATTGTTTTCTATGTGCCTTAGAGATACCTCACTAAAAACTGGTATCTGACACAACAGAAGCCACTTGCAGAACATAATATTGTAGTGACAGTACTGAAATTGATTGTTACACACATATTAAATTCTTTGAGTTTGGTTACATCTTAATTATTTATATAGAACATTGGTCCAATAACATAAAAATAGAGAACAGCAGCTGGAAATTTATCTGATTCAATGTTCAGAGATAAAAGGGTTAAACACTTTCCATTATTTTCTGAATATAAGTCATTTTTCATTTTGAAATCTATGGCAATCAAATTCTGGCATTGTTCTAAGGTACTGTACAAACAGGATACTGAAGGCCATGACTATACAGCATACGGCAACATTAAGGACTCTTCTGTTCACCAATCCTGGCATACTTCCAAAATATACCCAACAGTCCTGTTTTATCTCTGTCCAGGAGGCTGGGTGCTAAGGATCAGATATAAGCACAGGTACATATAAACAGCAAGATTACAATCAACAGACTCTGAAAACTGAAAATGGAAGACATAGTGAGGCTGGTGAAGCTCCAGCCACATCACCCTTCTGGGTCCAGGGTGGAAGAGGCATGCATACCCTTCCTCTGTAATAAGTTTTAAGATCAAGAAGTGTGAGTCCTCCAACTTCATTGTCATCTTCATAGCCAAAGATGGCTTTGGCTATTTGGGGCCCCCTACCATTAGCTATAAATTTGATGATTGGCTTCTCCATTTCTTCAAAGAAGGCTGTTGGATTTTACACTGGGATTGTGTTGATTTTGTAAATTGCTTTGGGTAGAACTGACATCTTATATTTAGAATTCCAATCCATGAACACAGACTGTCCTTCCATTTATTTAGGTTGTCTTTGATTTCTTTTAGCAATGTTTTGTAGTTTCCTGTGTATAAGTCCTTTACATCCTTGGTTAGATTTATTCCTAGATATTTGATTCTTTTTGTTGCTATTGTAAATGGAATTTTTTTTTTTCTTGATTTCTTCTTCCGACTGTTGATTACTAGCTCATAGAAACACTCCTGATTTTAGGGTGTCGATCTTGAACCCTGCCACTTTACTGCATTCATTTATTAGCTTTAGGAGCTTTGTTGTGGATTTTTCACTATTTTCTGCATACAGGATTCATGTAATCTGCAAATAGGGGAAGTTTTACTTCTTCCTTTCCAGTTTGGATGCCTGTTTTTTCTTTGTCTTGCCTACTTGCTCTGGCTAGAACTTCCAGTACAATGTTGAATAACGGTGGTGACAGTGGGTCATCTTTGTCTTGTTCCAGATCTTAGAGGGAAAGCTTTCAGTCATTCACTATTAAGTATGATGTTACCTGGGGTTTTTTCATATCTGCCCTTTATCATGTTGAGAAATTTTCCTTCTTTTCCAAGTTTTCTAAATATTTTTATCAAGAAAGGATGATGGAGTTTGTCAAATGCCTTTTCTGTGTCAATTGAGATGATCATGTGTTTTTTTCCCCCTTCATTCTTTTACTGTAGTGCATTCCATTAATTGGTTGTGTTTAACCACCCTTGCATACCTTGGATAAATCCCACCTGACCTTGATATATAATTCTTTTTAATGTGCTGTTGGATTTGGTTTGTTTTTATTTTATTGAGGATTTTTACATCTATATTCATCAGGGATATTGGTCTGTAATTTTCTTTCCTTGTGGAATCTTTATCTGGCCTTGGTGTGAGGGTGATATTGGCCTTGAGGAATGAATTAGGGAGTGTTCTCTTAAATTGGAAGAGTTTGAGTAGGATTGGTGTTAATTTTTCTTGGAATGTTTGGTAAAATTTCCCTGTGAAACCATCTGGTTGTTGGCTTTTCTTTTTGGGGAGGTTTTTGATTACTTATTCAATTTCTTTTACAGTTAATGGTTTGTTGAGATCTTCTATTTCTTCTTGAGTCAGTGTAAGTAATTTGTGTGTTTCAAGAATTTTTCTATTTCATCTAGGTTATCTAATTTGCTGCAGTACAGTTGTTCATAATATCCTCTTATAGTCTTTTTCATATCAGTGGTGTTGGTCATAATGTCCCCCTTTACATTTCTGATTTTAATCATTTGTGTCCTCTCTCTTCTTCATCAGTCTATGTAAAGGTTTGTCCATTTTATTGATCTTTTCAAAGAACCAACTTTTGATTTTGATTCTCAATTTTTTTAAATCTTTATTTCATTTCCTTCCTTCTGCTTGCTTTACATTTAGTACTTCTTTTTCTACTTCTTCCAGTTTTGAGATTAGGTCTCTGGTTTGAAATCTTTCTTCTTTTTTAATGTAAGCATTTAGCACTATAAATTGCTCTCTCAGAACACCTATTCCTGCATCCCATAAGTTTTTCGTATTATTTGCTAATTTCCCTTGTGATTTCCACTGGTTGTTTAAGAGTACATTGTTTAATTTCCACATTTTTGTAAATTTTCCATTTCTCCCTGTTATTAATTTCTAGCTTCATTCCTTTGTGGTATAGGAAGATTGTATGATTTCAATATCTTTGAATTTATTGAGATTTGTTTTGTGACTTAAGAAATGGCCTATCCTGGGGAGTGGCCAAACTATAAATATATATTCACCTAACAGCAAAACCCTAAATCTATGATGCAAATACTGACAGATTTGAAAGGGATAAATTGACAATTCTACATTAATAGTAGAAGACTTTAATTCACCACTTTCAATAATCGATAGAATATCAGGACAGAAGATCAATAAGGAACTACAAGACTTGAATGATACTCTAAACCAGCTAGACTTCACAGACATACATAGAATGCTTCAACCAACAACAACAGAATACACATTGCTGTTAGGTGAATATATACTTATAACTGTTATGTTGTCTTGTTGAATTGATCTCTATTAGAACATAATGACCATCTTTGTCCCTTGTTACTGTTTTTACTTAGTCTATTTTATGTGATAATAGTATAGCTACCCTAGCTCTCTTTTGGTTACTATTTGCATGGAATATTTTTTTCATCCTTTTACCCTCAACTTACTTGTATCTTTGAATTAAAGTGAGTCTCTTATAGACAGCATATAGTTTTGTCATTCTTTTTTATCCATTCTGCCAATCCCTGCCTTATGACTGGAGAGTTTAATCCATTTACACTTAACGTAACTACTGATAATGCAAGACTTTCTTCTGCCATTTTGCTATTTAGTCTTTATAAATATTATACCCTTTTCTCCCCTCAATTCTTCTAATAAATGCCTACTTTCATATTTATTTGATTTTTTGTACTGTACCATATTGAGTCCCTTCTCATTTCTATTTGCATATACTTTTCATATATTTTCCTTGTGGTAACCATGTAGCTAAAATTTAACATCCTAAATATATAACAATCATATTTGATTTGATACCAATTTGACTTTGATAGCATATACAATATACTCTTCCTATACCCCTCTGTTCCCCCACCTTTTTTGTACTTGCTACAAATTATATCATCGTATGTGGTATGTCCAAAGTCATAATTTTATCACTACTTTTTATGCATTTGCATTTTAGCACCTGTAGGTAGTGAAAAGTGAAGTTACATATCAAAAATGAAGACAATAGAACTGGTCCTTATAAATACCCGAATGGTTGCTTTACAGGGGTTCTTTATGCCACTTTGAATCATTGTCCATAGTCTTTTCCTTTCAGTCTGAAGAACTCCTGTAGAACTGCTTGTAAGGCAGGTCTAGTGGTGATAAACTCCCTCAGCTTTTGTTTATATAGGATTATCTTAATCTCTCCCTCATTTCTGAAACAAAGTCCTGCCAGATATAAAATTATTGGTTGGTGTAGCAGTTTGATGTTGTTTATGAATTCCAAAAATAGATATTGGATTATGTTTGTGAATTGAATTGGTCCATCCCTCCAGGCATATTAAATTATATTGGATTCAGAGGTTTCACTTTTACTTGATTAAATAATGATTAAGTTTTTGATTGGGCCACATCAGTAGGATAACAAGTCCCCACCCACCAAGGGGACAATGATAAAGACTGCCCCTTCACAGAGAAAATGACATGGCAGAGGAGAAAGTTAGAGTTTTAATGCTGGAGCCCCAGGAAGTAAATACACAGAGAAGCAGATATGTGAGGAAAGAGAGAAGGCTCCATTAGACACAGCAGAGGCCCCGGGAAGAGAGATGAGCCATTTGCCTGAGAGTTTACAGCTGGCCTTGTGGAGCAGAGCAGCTGAACCCACAGAGAAGCGAGCCTCAGGAGAGAGAAACGAGACTTATTCCAGCCTACAGCTGATATTGGAAGAGGCTGGGACCATGGAGACTCAAAAGGAAGAGAAGCTTGAACCCTTGCAGACGTCGGCAGCCACCTTGCTCCAACACGTGGCAACAGACTTTGGTGAGGGAAGTAACTTACACTTTAAGGCCTGGTAACTGTAAGCTTCTACCCCAAATAAATACCCTTTAAAAAATCCAACAGATTTCTGGTATTTTGCGTCAGCACCCCTTTGGCTGACTAATACAGTTGGCAATTGTTTTTCCTTCAGCACTTTAAGGATTTCGACCCACTGCCTTCTTGCCTCTGTGGTTTCTGATGAGAAATTGGCACTTCATCTAATTGGACTCCCTTGTACATAACACATTGCTTTTCTCTTGCAGCTTTTAGAACTCTGTCCTTATCCTTTGCATTCAACAGTTTGACCTGTATGTGACAGGGCATATCTGTCTTCAAGTTTATCCTGTTTGGTATTTATTGGGCTTCTTGGATGTGCATGTTCATGTCTTTTGCTAAGTTTAGGAAGTTTTTGTCATTATTTTTAAAAATATTCCTTCTGCTGCTTTCTGTCTGTCTTCTCCTCTGGGACCCCCATAATGCATATATTTGTATGCTTGATAATGTTCCAGAGGTATCTTAGGCTATTTTACCTTTTTTTATTCTTTTTTGTTTCTACTACTCAGCCTGACTCATTTTGATGGTCTTGTCCTTAAATTCACTAATTCTTTCTTTTACCATATCCAATCTGCTGTTGAAAGCCCTCTGGGAAGTTTTCATTTCAGTTATTATGATCTTCAATTCCAATAGTTCTGTTTGTTTCCTTTTTAAAATTTTGATCTCTTTACTGAGATTCTCATATTGTTCATTCATTATTTTCCTGATATCTGTTAGTTTTCTCTCTATTTTTTGTCATCTCCTTCAGCATATTGCACAGTCTGGTCTTCTTCATCGATGTTTCCTGGATTTTTGGCCTCTTCCTTTGGATGGGCCATGAGTTCCTGTTTCTTTGTTTGTCTTATAAAACTTTTGTTGCACACTGTGTCTTTTAATATTTTAAAATGTTAACTCAGGGAATGTTAATTTATTCCCTGAGATGTATGTTTCTTGAATGTATAACTAGAGATTTTCTTGAGTGTCAGCCTTCCTATCAGGAAGGCAAATGCAAAGTTCAGGCTCCTCCCTGTCTTTTCTGGATCTGTGTCATGTCCTGGGCTTTTGCTTTTTAGTGGCCTTAGGAGTTCCCCTGTTTACAGGAGCTTGAGACAGACCTTCTCCCTCTCTCTTGGTGTTCCACTGCTGAACTAAAGCAGGTAAGCTTTTGCCCAGGCTGTCCATCTCAATTGTTTAATACACTGTTTCATTGTCTCAAGCTGCTTTTGCCTAGGGGACAAATTCGGGAGTGGGGACATGCCAGAATAGAGTTTCCCAAGTCATTCTGTCCCAGCCAGAACAAGAGCATGGATCCACAAAGAGAGTGCCAGCCAGCTCCAAACTGCTCTAGAGAGGGAATGAGAAAGGAGTCAAGAAGGGTGCCAGGAGCTTCTTCCATAGCTCCCTAAAGCTATGCTTTCTTGACCTGCCCACCAAATGCAGCCCTTCAACTATCCTCTTGAGCTGTGAGGAAATGTGGTGTCTTAAGTCTCCTCCACTGCCTTTGTTCAGGGCAGGATGGCATGATGGCAGTCCCCTTGTGATCTGATGTAGCTAATATCAGTAATCAGCTGATGCCCATCCCTGGTCTTGAGGAGGGAGATTTTTATGTTCTTTTCCATCACCAGCAAGCTACACCAGGGTTGGACCCCACTGGTGCCTGCTGGGTGATGGTAACCACCACAGAGACAGAGCAATTTACCAGTCTTTTCCTCCTACTCTTCCCTGGATGTTGTACAGGGTTCTCTGGACTCTGGCATTTTGAAATAGTTGATTCAGACAGTTCCTGCCCCTTTCTCTGCCCTCTTCATTGAAGCCACACCAAGCTAAATGATAAACGTTGAATACACCATGCACCTTTCATATTTTTGTGACTACCAGGTCTAATTTACTTTGTATACTCACTTTGTTTATACTCTTATTTATAGCATTTTTAAAATAAACATGCTGTCTTATAAAATGAAAATGAAGGGGCAGTCTTATCATTGTCCCCTCAGTGCCTGGTACCCAATAAATATTTTATTTAATCCAAATAAAATTATTGAAATGGCATAGTTTTTCTAATAGTATATCAAGGAAACCTACCACAAATAATAAGGAAGAATGGAATCACATACATATATGGTAAATGGAATTCTGTCGCATATGATCCAGTTATAATTTAATGGGGGAAAATGTACCAGCTGGGTTGTAGGGGTCTTTTCAACCATTAATTGCTACACTGTTGTTTTCTACTAATCAAATAATATCATAGTTTGCAGTAGGAAATTTCATATCATAACCTCTAGATACACTAACACCAAACAGCTTTTTTCCAAATAGGAGTTATCAGTAATTATGAAGGATTTGTGTATATACTTATTTTAGTTCAGTTCAAAACACTTTTGGATGTGTACAAAGTGTCAGGTAGTTTTATTTTGTTCTGCACTGGGTATATGAAGATAAATAAGATAACCCTTGTCGTCTAGGAGCTTATAGTTTAATATGATGAAAGGGTAATTGCAATAATGTTAATGCTTTATGATAAGCAGGAGGTTTGCTCAAATATATAGAGGAAGAGTAATTACTTTAATCAGGAAGTTTGGGCAAGACTTCCTGGAGGAGATGCCTGAACTGAGTTGATAAATGAACAAAAGCTAATCAGGTGGAGAAAAGTAGCAAAGGTATACCACACAGTGGGAACAGTAGTCTGAATAAATGCCTAGAGACATGAAACAGCACAGCAAGGAAAGAGGTAGAAGTCCATTCAGGGGACAGAACTATGAACAGATTGTGCCAAAGCACAATGGGCAAGGCGAAGAGTAGCAGGAGATGACACCAGAAAGGTGAGCATGGGTCATGACGTGAAGGGCTTTATATGCCATGTTAGAAGCCTAAACTTTACCTATTTGGCAATGGAGAACTTTTGAAAGGCTTTTGGAAAAGTAGTTAACTTATGAGTAGGATGCATCCTTCATCTCTCTATATCCAGTGACACATGGGAGGTGTTCAATGTGTATTTCTTAAAAGTTAATAAATTCTCACTTTGACAGTATTTGAAATCAGAAGGGAGGGCCATTTAAACTTTAGCATAATAGGAAAAATGTTCCAAGGAGCTTCAGATGCTGTACATTTGCTTACTTAGTCGTCATCTCATTCACCGAACACTGCTAATGTGTCCAGTTTTATCTTGGGGGTGGGGAGCAAACTTGAATGGCACAGGATTTCTCCTTCAAACGGGATTCAAGAGTCTAGTTCAGAATACACACACGTAAACACAATAGCCATAATACAATTGACCAGCATTATAAGAGAGACATGTATAATAAATAAATAAAATGTATGGAGGAGTTAGCTTTGCTGGGGGTGTTCCAGAAGAGGGGGTGGCATTTGAACAGAGGTTTAAAGAATAATTTAGAAGTTTTCTCAGGCAGAGGGAATAGCATACACAAAGGCACAATAATATGGAATGCATCAAGGTGGAAAAATAATAATATATCAGCTTTTTAGTCAAAGATCATGTCTGTCCTAGGGAGGTAGAGGCACAGCACACAAACATGATCTTTAAAGATGGAAGTTCCTAGCTCCTAATAGTGCTAATTTTTAACTTCACAGGAGAACATACCTCAAATCTTTTTCTAAAAAGTTTTTCTTCTTTTTCCAGTTTGTTCTTTCCTAAGTTTTGCTTCTTGATTCTGAAGAAATTTCTAGGAGATAAACTGGCAAGAAATATGAAGATAGAGCTAAATCTACTATAACAAAACTCTAAGTTTCCAAGTTTACAAAATCATTCTATTTCAGATTAAATCCAGTTATAACTGTTTGTGTGTGTGTGTGTGTGTGTGTGTGTGTGTGTGTGTAGCAGAGATTCCAAAACTAAACAAGGTAATACCAATTGGTTTCCCCACAATTAAAAAAAAAAAATTTTAATAGCAAGATAACTTGGCATAAAATAATAATAGTTAAACAATTTAAGGTAAACAGCAAATTTCTCTGAATCAGACTCAGAAGAATAACTTGTCAAAAAAATAAACTGGGGGAAGCCAATGTGGCTCAAGCAATTGGGCTCATATCTACCATATAGGAGGTTCAGAGTTTGATTCCCGGGTCCTCCTGGTGAAGGCAAGCTGGCCTGCATGGCGAGCTGGCCCACGCGGAGTGCTGGTCCGCATAGGAGTGCTGGCCCCTGCAGGAGTGCTGGCCTGCGCGGGAGTGCTGGCCCACATGGAGAGCTGGTGCAGAAAGATGACCCAACAAAAAAGAGACACAGAGGAGAGACGATAAGAGATGCAGCAGACCAGGGAGCTGAGGTGGCGCAAGAGATTGAGCGCCTCTCTCCCACTTTGGAGGGTCCCAGGATTGGTAAAGTGAAGATAAGCAGACACAGAAGAACACACAGCAAATGGACACAGAGAGCAGACAGCGAGCACAAAACAATGAGTGTGTGTGTGTGTGGGGGGGGCAATAAATAAATAAATCTTTAAAAAATAATAAACTGAAGGAAATTTATGAATATTCCCACTCACCTCCAGGTTATTTTAATGGAAACCAATATGCACAGGTAAAAAGGGCTTATATTTTGTGGCTTTCCAATTTTTCAAACCTAACTGGAGAATCACAAATCTCTACAACTCAACTAAGAATTGTCCTGTTTGCTGAATGATTTTGAAGAAAGATAGAATTAAGAACACGAAGATGTAGAAAAATTCAGTATACAAAAATAGTCTTACAGCAGAAGCTGCTTATATACTTTCACTCTTCTCCTTTCCTCCCTCCTCCTGTTCTTGTAGCGTTTGGTGCTACTTCTCAATGTATTGACAGAAGAAAAAGAAGCCACCAAGTCCTGTCAGTTCTATTCTGAAGTGTCTTCTACAAGTGTTTCCTTCAGTCCAATACTACAGATACTGACATATTACAGGCTATCGTTACTTCTTGCCTGGAATACCATACTTTCTTCCTCTTGTCTCTCCTTCCTCTAATCCATCTCTATGCCTGCCTCTAGAATTGTCTTTCTTCCTTTCATTTGTTGTTGTTGTTGTTGTTGGGAAGTACCGGGGATTGAACCCAGGACCTCGTACATGGGAAACAGGCGCTCAACCACAGAGCTACATCCGCTCTCCTAGAATTGTCTTTCTATAATCTAGTAACCATGGCCCTCTCTTGCTTAAAACCTTTCAGTAGCTCTCTACTGCTTATAGAATAAAGTCTATAAATTCCTTAGCATGGTACAAAGGGCATTTTATAAACTGGCCCCAATTCCTCTTTCCAGCTTTATGACCTGCTATTCTCCCTACATATGCAAAGTCTAGCTGGGATGTACTAGAAGGTATGCTATTCTTTCCATGTCTTCATTCCTGGCATACGCTTCTTCAACTTCTCTTAAAACTTGTTATCATCTTAGGTTAATGGAAAGAAAATAAAAGGGTTGACACTAATATAGAAGGTGTTTCTTACTTATTGGTAGAATAAATTATGGTAGAAACCATTTACAAAGGAACAAAGACAATATAGAAATTGAAACATCAATCTACAGGAATAATGATAGCTTCAGTATCACATTTTCAAATTTACCACATTTTCAAATTTTCTCAGTTGAGCATAAAAGTAAATTATTATATCAGTTTGTTGCAAGCAAAAGCAAAAGCAATAGAAAATGATTTCCTGAAAAGACATTTATAGTCATCAAAATTCTAAAAAGCTTTTTTTGTGCATGTCAAAAATTTCACTTCTCTGGGAACTTTGTTTTCCTATGCTCTGCTGTCACAGTAAAAGTAGAAGAAGAATTTAACTGCTAGAAGTTTAAGGAAGAAAGTTACTTTTCTAGACTATGAATACATCTTTCCAACTTGGAAAAAGTACATTACATCAAGTCTAATCCCAAAGAAAATAAACTTAAGGGAAGAGCCATTCTCTGTGTTTGGCACAGGCTAATGTTTGATTTTTTGGGGGGGCGGGGGGGGGGGACTCAATAGAACTTTCTAAGACATGTTTCCCAGACTGAACAGAACACACAGGGGTCACAGCTCAATGACCACTTAGAAAAGGATTTCCCCAAGACATTTGTTAAACTTTAGTATCTCAGCTCCTGCTACCGTGTCCTAGTAATTGAGAAGGCTGGAGCACAGAGAACTAAGTAACCATCTGACACAGTAAAAAAAAATCATGTCCCCTAATTGCAGACTGGGAACTTGAATCACATGAATGAAGGTTAGACTATGAGTTCATAAGACATTCTTTTCTTAATTCTAACACTAATTTTAGTCATAACTACAATTATAGTGTACTGTAGGGATATCATTCGTACTATATGATAGCCAGTTCCTTTTTCCCTAAGTTTCATTTAAGTTCTTAGTGGAGAGTTTTATTTAAGTTCTGTCCTATAGGGGAGAAGTTTATATAGCCTAAAAGAAGACTGGGAGGTTTTCATTGTTTGATGAGTGCTGACTTGAAATCTTTCCTTACACTCCATTCACACAACCAGAGATGATGACGAAGATAAATGTAATGGTGCTTCACATTTTCATACCCTTTGTCTCTTTTAATCCTCTAAACTGTACTATGATGTAGGTGTTGCTACTCACATTTTGTAAATGAGGTACCTGAAAATCAAATATAATACTTGTCTAAGGTCAAACAGCTTGTAAAAGGTATAAATTGCAGCAGATAAGTTGTAATGTAAGTGCACCTGTGTACCTACCTTTTTGATTCTTCGGCACCTTTTTTCACTTTGTTTTCCTTTGGTATCAAAAACTTGGGCCTCCAAGTTTTCAGTTTATCATCATCTTTTCTAGGGAAAAAATTAAAACTGAGCCATTAAAAATTTATGGAATCACCAACACTTTCTGGGCAATTGTTTTATATAAAAATTTAAAAGTCACATAGTCGTATGCTTTGATAATCTATGGCAAAGGTCAGCAAGCTTTTCCTGTCAAGTGTTGGATAGTAAATATTTTGGACTTTGCAGTTCATACTATCTCTATCATAACTGCTTGGCTCTGCTATTGCAGTGCAAACGCAGCTGTAGACAATATGTAACAAATGAGTATCACTAATTTTCTAAAACTTTATTTACAAAAACAAGTGGAAGGGGAGCGGATGTGGCTTGGGCAGTTGAGCACCCGCTTCCCACATGGGAGGTCCTGGGTTCGGTTTCTGGTGACTC
>JAQZBX010014868.1:0-38168 GCA_029593785.1 Cabassous unicinctus
TGGTGTACAGTTGTCCATGGTGTCCGCTAATGATCTTTTATTTTTGCTGAGTCAGTGGTAATTTCCCTCTTCTCATTTCTGATTTTATTTATTCACATCTTTTCTAATTTTTTCTTTTATACTACAGCTAAGACTCTGTCGATTTTTTTAATTTCATGAAGAACCAAGTTTTGCTGTTGGTGATTCTCAGTATTGCTTTTATTCTCAGTTTCATTTATTTCTGTTCTAATGTTAATTATTTTTTTCCGTCTGCCTCTTTTAGAATTTCATTGCTGTTTTTTTCTTGTTCCTCCAGGAATGCATTTAGGTTTCTATTCTTAGTTATTACTTCTTTAAAAAAAAATAAAATTATATTGACATTTCTCATTCATACATGAGCATACATAAACCATAAATGTATAGTAAAATTTGTGACTTTAACAAGCATGCATATCATATGGCCCCCATACATCTCACCACCACCAACATCTTGCATTGTTGTAGGACATTTGTTATAAACTACGATAGAGCTTCATAAAGATATTACTACTAAATATAGCACATTTCTTAAATTTGGTGTAGTTTACCCCAACCCACCCAATTATTAACACCCTATATTAATGTTATTTATTTGTTTAAGTTCAGGAGAAATATTCTCATATTTGTCCTGATAACCACTGTCCATCATCCACCACTGAATTCTCTGTGTTATACAGTCCCGTGCTTTTTAAAATCCAAAGTATGCACTCAGTGGCTCCAATTTTCATCAGAGTGTGCTGTCGTTACCTCAGACAATTTGAGAATGTTTTCATTACTCCAGAAGGAAAAATCCCATAACCCTTATACCCCCCATTGTTTCCCTTAATATTGAAAAAAACTCTCCTTGCCACTTCTAGAAAATATACTGTTACCTATCATCCATAAGTTACATTTGTTGTAATTTCCCCATGTATTACCATATTATTAGCACTTTGTAAAAGAAAAGCATTCTTATATTTATACTAGTAATAAAAATCTTCATCCACCACTGAAATCATTGTTATACATTCCATACATCATTCTCTAGTTTCCGTTCAATTGACATTTATTTCCACAGACTACCGCTTTCAACTACAATCACAATTCTAAATCAGCAGTATTAGTTCTACTTATTATAATGTGTTTCTCAACTCTATTCATTTCCACACTTTTACAATTAAGCTTATTAATAATGCTGTGTACATTAAGCATCATCTCTCATTCTCAACCCTTCAACCTAACATCGGTTTCCTAGTTACCTCCATTCTGGAGTTTACCTCCTTGAGTTTACTCAATATATGTAGTTGATATTAGGAAGACCATAAAATATTTGTCTTTTGTGTCTGGATTAGTTCACTCAACAGTGTTCATCTGTGTTGTCGCATGTAACCTGATTTCTTCTTAAAGTAGAATAGTATTCCATTGTGTGTATATACCACATATTGTTGATGAATTCATCAGTTCATGGACACTTGGGCTGATTCCATATTTCAGTAACTGTGAATAATGTTGCTATGAAAATTGGTGTACAAATGGCAGTTCACATCCTTGTTGTCAGTTCTTCTGAATATATTCTAGTAAGGGGATTGCTGGATCATATGGCAGTTCTACATTCAGATACTTGAAGTACTGTCAAGTGGTCTTCCACAGAGGCTGCTCCATTCTATATTCTCAGCAACAGTGAAGGAATGTTTCTGTGTCTCCACATCCTCTCCAGCACTTGAAGTTTCCTGCTTTTCTTTTAATAATGGCCATTTTATGACATGTGAAATGGTATATCATTGTAGTTTTGATCTGCATTTCTCCAATAGCTCATGATTTTGAGCATTTTTTTCATGTGCATTTTGCACATTTGTATTTCCTCTTTGGAGAAATGTCTTTTTCAAGTCTTTTGCCCATTTTTCATTTGGGTTATTGTGTTTTTACCATTGAGTTGTATGATCTCTTTATATAAGATTTATATCAAACCCTTATTGGTTATTTGGTTTCCAAGTGTGTGGGGGCTGTCTTTTAACTTCTTGATAGTGTCTTTTGAAGAACAAAAGTGTTTAATTTTAAGGAGGTAACATTTATTTGTCTTTCTTTTGTTGCTCTTTGAGTATAAGATTTAAGAAACTACTGACTACCAAAGATTTTGATGATATTTTCTTACAGTTTTTTCTAGGAATTATATTGTTGTAGCTTTTATATTTAGGTTGTTGATCCATTTTGAGTTAATTTTTGTATAAGGTATGAGATAAGGTTCCTCTTTCTTTCGGATATGAATATCCAATTCCCCCAGCAACATTTGTTGAAGACACTGTTCTTGCACAGGTGAGGGGATGGCTTGAAACCCTTTTCAAATATCACTTTACCATAGATGTGAGGGTCTGTTTCTGAGTTCTAGATTGGGTTCCATTTGTCAGTCAGACTATCATTATGCCAGTACCACGTTTTTACCATTAAACCTAAGTAATATGCTTTAAAATCAAGGCATGAGAGTCCTCCAACTTCCTTTGTTTTTTAAAAACATTTTTGGCTATATGGGTACCATTCTTTTCCAAATAAACTTGAAATTTCACTTTTCTGTTTCTTCAAAAAAGGATGTTGGGATTTTTATTGGAATAGCATTGGCTCTGAAAATCAGATTGGATAGAATTGACATCTTGAAGATATTTAGTTTTTTAGTTCATGAACATGGAATGGTTTTCCATTGATTTAAGTCTATACAGTACTTTGTCATTTCTGTATGTAGGTTATGTCCTTGGATAAGTTTATTCCTAAATACTTGATTCTTTGAGTCACTATTAGAGAAGGAGTTTCTGATTTCTCCTCAGATTCTTCACCAAAAGTGTATAGAAACGCTATTGATTTTTGCATATTTATCTTGTATGCCGCCACTTTCTTGAACTCGCCTATTAGTTCTAGTAATTTTTTTGTGGATTTCTCAGTTTTTCTAGATATAGGATCATATCATCAGTAAAGAGTGAAAGTTTTCTTTCTTCTTTTCCTATTTGGGTGCCTTTTATTTCTTTATCTAGCCTAATTGCTTTAGCTAGAACTTCTAGCATAACATTGAATAACAGTGGTGACAGTGGGCATCCTTGTCTTGTTCCTGATCTCAGGTGGATAGCTCTCAGACATTCACTGTTGAGTACAATGCTAGCTGTAGGGTTTTCATATATGTACTTTACCAGACAAAGCTTTCTTCTATTTATATCATTTGGAATGTTTTATCAAGAAGTGATGTTGTATTTTGTCAATTGCTTTTTTCGTATCAATCAAGAAGATCATGGATTTTTCTCATTATTATTTATTAATGTTCTATGGTTTATTACAGTATTTGATTTTATTCTACTGAATCATCCTTGCATATGTGAGGTAAAGCCCACTTGATTATGCTGTAAAATTCTATTAATTTCTTATTTTTTTTTTAATTTTGGAGCTGGGGATTGAATCTGGGACCTCATATGTCGGAAGCAGCACCTCAAACACTGAGCGGCTTCCCTTGAGGTTTTTTTTTTTTTAATTGTTGTTTGTTTTTGTTTGTCAGAGGCTCCAGGGACCAAACAGGGACTTCCCACTTGGGAAGCAGGTGCTCAATTTCTTGTGCCACATCTGCTCCCCCTAATGTGTTTTTTAAATTTTGTTTGTAAGTATTTTGTTGAGGACGTTTGCATCTATATTCATTAGAGATATTGGTATGTAATTTTCTTTTTCCATAGTGTAGGTATCTGCTTTTGGTATTAGGGTGGTGTTGCCTTCTTAGAATTAGTTTAGTAGCATTCTGTCTTGTTCAATTTTTTGGAAGAGCTTGAGCAAGTTTGGTATTAATTTCTCTTTGAATGATTGGTATAATTCAACAGTGGAGCCATTTGTTCCTGGGATTTTCATCTATGGGAGATTTTTGATGACTGTTTCAACCTCTTTTCTTGTGATTTGTTTGCTGAGGCCCTCTATTTCTTCAAAGGTCAGTGTAGTTTTTTTGTGTATTGCTAGGAATTTGTCCATTTCACCTATATTGTCTAGTTTTATGCTGTACAGTCATTCAGAGTATCCTCTTATGATCTGTCTTATTTCTACTGGATCACTGGTAATGTCCCTCCCTTTATTGTCTGATTTTATTTGAATCTTCTCTTTTTTTTTTGTCAGACTAGCTAAGAGTTTCTCGATTTTGTTGATATTCTCAAAGAACCAATTTTTGGTTTTCTTGATTCTCCCAATTGTTGTATTTTTTTTATCCATTTCACTTATTTCTACTCTGATTTTACTATATCTTTCCTTTGGTTTGGTCTGGGATTAGTTTGCTATTCTTTTCTATTTCCTCCAGGTGTGCAGGTAAATCTTCATTTTCAACTCTTTCTACTTTATAAATGTAAGCATTAAGAGTCATAAATTTCCCTCTCAGCACTGTGTTTGCAGTGTCCATACGTTTTTTTATGTTGTATTCTCATTTTCATTTGTCTCAAGATATTTGCTGAATTCTTTTGCAGATTTCCTCCCAGGAGATTGGATAAAGAGAGCCCTTAAAGTGGTTTCCTCATGCAATTTCCAGATCGGCCAGCAGATGGCTTTGCTTAGAGCATCTTTCCTTTGAGGAGCTATTTTTAATTTATTTTACTATATTTTATTTTTTTATCAATCTCCACTTTTCTGTGTTTTGGTTTGGCCAGAGTCAAGATTCAAAGTGGACTCTGCTGGTCAAATTCACTGAAGAGTAGTTACCTGACTCCTCCTTTCTTTTTCCTTTAAACAGCTTATGTGTAGGAAGAATTCTGTTCCCCTCTCAGTCAGCTGCATTGAGCTAGGGATTATATTATTGTTTTCTGTTTTTTAATAATGGTCATTCCATGTGGTGGGAGATGATATCTCATTGTCATTCTGATTTCCTTTTCCCTAATACCTAGTGATGTGGAACATTTTTTCATGTGCATTTGGCCAATTGTATTTCCTCTTTGGAGAAAAGTCTATTTAAATCTTTTACCCTTTTTTTAAATTGGATTGCTGCTCTTTTATTGTTCAGTTGCATGATCTCTTCATATAGAATGGAAATCAAACCCTTTTCGGATATGTGGTATCCAAATATTTTCTCCCATTGAGTGAGCATCCTTTTCACCTTCTTGACAAAGTCCTTTGAATTACAGCAGTGTTTAAGTTTAGGGAGGCACCATTTATCTATGTTTTCTTTTGTGGATTGTGCTTTTGGTGTAAGGTTTAAGAATCCACCACCTACCACCAGATCTTGAAGAACTTTTCTAAATTTTCATTTAAGAGATTTCTATTTCTTTCTTTTTTATTTAAGTCTTTGTTTATTTTGAGATAATTTTTGCATAAGGTGTGAGATAGGGGTCCTCTTTCTTTTAGCTATGGATATCCACTCTCCAAGCACCATTTCTGCCCAAGCTGGGTTGGTTTGACATGCTTGTCAGAAATCACTTGTCCATTGATGTGAGGGTCTTTTTCTGAACCATCAATTTGGCTCCATTGGTCTATGTGTCTATCTTTATGCAAGTACCATGCTGTTTTTATCACTGTAGATAGGTAAAATGATTTACAGTCCAGAAGTGAGAGTACTCCAAATTCACTTTTCCTTTTTAAGATGTTTCTGGCTATTTGGGACCCCTTACTCTTCCAAATTAATTTGATAATTGTGTTTTCTATTGTTTAAAAAATGTTGGTGGTATTTTTTATAGGGATTGCAATGTATCTCTATATAAATTTGGTTAGAATTGATATCTTACTGATATTTTGTCTTCCAATCCATAAGCATGGAATGTTTTTGTAATTGCTTAGGCTTTTAAAATTACTTTTAACCATGCATTGTAGTTTTTTGAATTCAAGTGCTTTACATCCTTGTTTAAGTTTATTCCTAAATATTTGATTCTTTTAGTCGCTTTGTAAATGGATTTTTTCCGCTGAATTTCTCCTCAGTTTGTGCATTAATAGTGTATAGAAACACCACTGATTTTGGCATATTGATCTTTTATCCTGACACTCTACTTAAATTGTTTATTAGCTCTAGGAGCTTTGTTGTAGATTTTTCAGGACTTTCTAGATATAGGATCATATCATCTACTAATAGTGAACACTTTAGTTCTTCCTTTCCATTTTGGATGTGTTTTATTTTTTTTTCCTTCCCTGATTGCTCTAACTGGAACCTCTAGCATGATATTGAACAACAGTTGTAACAGTGGGCATCCTTGTCTTCTTCCTGACCTCAATGCAGAGCTTTCAGTCTTTCACCATTGAATGCAATGTTAGCTGTGAGTTTTTCATATACGACCTTTATCATGTTGAGGAACTTTCCTTTAATTCCTCTCTTTTGTACTATTTTTATCAAGAAAGGATACTGTATTTTGTCAAACGACATTTTTTTGTCAATCAGTAGGATTGTGTGATTTTTCTTCTTTGATTTATTATTGTGCCCTATTACTTTGATTGATTTTTTGTGTGTTGAACCAGGCTTGCATGCCTGGTAAAAACCCACTTGATCATGATGAATAATTCTATTAATGTATTGTTGAATTTGATTAGAAAATATTTCATTGAGGATTTTTGCATCTGTATTCATTATGGAAATGGTTCTGTATTTTTTAAAATATCTTTATCTAGCTGTGGTATTAGGGTGATACAGGCTTCATAGAATGACTTTGTTAGTGTTCCTTCTTGTTCAATTTTTTGTAAGAGTTTGAGTAAGATTGGTATTAAATCTTCTTTGAATGCTTAATAGAACACACTTGTGAAATCTGACTTGTGTCCATATTTTGTGAAATATATTATATGTCAATTATTCATCTATAAATCTGTTATAAACTTGGAGAATGAGAAGAGTTGAGAGGCTGAGTGAATCAAAACATGTTAAATGGTCATGAAAGAAGAGAATATAACCTCTAGTGTAGTGGTATAATACAAAGGGCCACCTTCAATAAAAAAAGTGGAGATTTCTTCTGAAAACATTGAATCCAGTCTGACTCATGACTTTAAAGTGGAGATTTCTTCTGAAAACATTGAATCCAGTCTGACTCATGACTTTGAACAATAAAGTCAGAATAAATTGTACAACATCTGAGCAAAGGCCTTAAGGAATACTGCAGCAGCAGCATTTGCCCTCTTTGAAAGCTCCTGCCATATAAACAACTCCAGGCTCTTCTACTTCTGTAAGGCAAGCTGATAGCCTACCAAAAGCCAGATTTCCTAGATCATAAAGCCCAGGTAACCTACCTGTTGACTGCAGCTGCATGAGTAAAACAGGGCTTTCAGATGAATTACTCAGTTGAGCCAGATGATTATTGACCTTCAGGCTCATAAGCCAATAAACAATTGTTTAAACACTAAGTTTTGGCATGGTTTGTTACACAAAAAGGATAACTAAAACAAGAGATATTTGAACACTTTGAAAAGACACACATTTTTACTGGAGTGGTGGGGGCAGAAGCAAACACATAATTAAGTGTATTCAAGAGAGTGAGAAATAGGGAGGTAGAAAGAATGTTTAGAAAATTCTTTTTAGAAAATTTTCTCTAAAAAGTATTTCAAAAAATGGTATGACAACAGGGGGGAAATCCTGGGTTAAGAGCAGATTTATTTTTATTTGCAACATGTTGAATCCTATAAACATGGGGGTTTGGTGCCAGAATTATCAATGGCAGAGTAAAGAACATCAAGCTGAGGGGATATTGGACCAATTGTTTGGAAGAAAATTACCTTCTGGTATTCCCTTTATGCATCCTACTGCTTTGGAAATCATGGCACTTTCTTTCTGGAAGGCATTGCAGAATAGTGAGTGATGCTAGGACTTGGTAGTGAAATATCTTAAATGGCTTAAACAGTTGGATATCAATCACTGGTGAAAATCCTTTACCTTCTGGCTAAAGCTTCAGATGAAATTATGCTATTAGACTTTTTGACGATTCCAACACTGGCTCTTTCTGACAACTTATTCAGAACAGTAGTCTGAAACAACCATACAAAATTCCTTGTATGCCCAGGATCATGGACATAAGATTGCAGAGCCTTTATCTTAAGATGGAGTTGTCTCTTAAGTTCATAGAACATGATTAAATCATAGAGGCCAGGAGTAAACATATTTTTCTTAATTGTTTTTCCCAAGAATGGAGGATGACACGTGCAGAGCTCCAGGGCAGAAGGATGCCCTGTACCCCAAAATGGGACAAGAGTGAAGCAGTGAAAAGAAGGGGAGACCAGAGCTGCCCTGAACATAGTGAAATTCAAGGTGTGATCTTAGTATTGAGACTACTTTATAAAAGTCTCATTTATGCTTTTAGCTGTGAATTTGTCTGGCATGATACCCTGGCACATGGACAAGTGGCACAGAAATTGTGGGCATATCTGTGCTACACAGCCATATACAACAGAAATTTTCCCAGTTGAGACTGACTGACTCTGTATTCTCACTCC
The DNA here is from genome assembly GCA_029593785.1 of Cabassous unicinctus. Taxonomy (NCBI): domain Eukaryota; kingdom Metazoa; phylum Chordata; class Mammalia; order Cingulata; family Chlamyphoridae; genus Cabassous; species Cabassous unicinctus. The sequence goes on from JAQZBX010014868.1 coordinate 8,395, forward strand.
AACTCCGTCTTTATCTTGGCTTAGCATAGATGCAGGTCATAGGTTCTATGTTCCACAAATGCTACCACATTATTCTTTCTGACTTATGTCTTCCTACTCCTTTAGCCTTCACCCAATCTATGCAATATGACTTATATTAATAGTTCAGTGTCCTTGAAGCCAAGTGTCTATAGAGGTTGGGACCTGGCTCTGGGAGGTTTTTATCCCTCTACACCTTTAATGTAGAACCACATATATTCCTATTACCTTTTGTACTCAAGACAAACCAAGAATTGACATTTTGTGTGTTCTTGTCTATGTGAGTGTGAGTGTGAGTGTGGGTGTATTGCCTCTAACAATTATGTAAATAGTGCACAGAAATAACAAAAAAATGCAGCCTGATGGATTTTGAATGTTCTTTCACTTTTTATCCTTTCATTATTCATGTTATAATTTTCTCCCCACTTGCTTCAAGGCAGAGGACAAGAATCAGCAACTTCTGTGGTACACTCCTTAAGCATGATCCCTATATTAATTCCCTGGAATTTAGAATGAGTGTATGAATATTATATATGGTAATTCATTAGAGAACCTTCCCATATTTGTTCTGTTATCCACAGTCCATTCTCCACCAAGGGGTTCACTGTAGGTTACAGGCCCATGCCTTGAACAATCTGTCCAACGTTTATGCTGAATGGCTTTATGTTTCATTACAAATGAAAGGCAGAAGCTGTTCCATGGAACATATTTGGGGATCTGCATTCCAGGAAAATTCCACATACATTGTTCTTGAGGGACAGAGAGAAGAAGATTATGAAATGAACACCACGATCATTGATACCACCACTGGTACCAGCTCCCACACAGCAGTCTTGAGGTGAACAGCTTTGGTAAAACCTGTGCCTTATGCCAGCCAACTGAGAAGGGAGAGGACCTTTGCTCCCTGGGAGAAAGGAATGTGTAGCAGAAGGCTGAGTGTATTTCCTCTTTGAATTGTTGCTCTGTCCAACACAGAAACAACAGCAAGTTGGGGGCTGAGTCACCTCTGTGGAAGGGTTAGCTGACAGGCGCCATCTGCTAGCAGGTGGGAGAGTGAAAGGGGAAAAAAAGCTTTTTGATGTCTCTCATGTCCCAGACCCCATTTGATCCTGTTTGATAAGTTAAGCAGGGTAGTTTTTAAAGATTTAGAATAAGGTTAACCAGTAATCAAAGAAGAGACATTAAACAAAACAACAAGGAGAGAGAGAGAAATTGAACATCATAGTAAATTCACCAACATAAGCAGCAAAAAAAAAATTATGAGCCATACTAAGTAACAGAAAGATATGGATTAAACAAAGAAACGAATTAAAACTCCTGAAGAAACCCAGGATTTAAGACAACTAGTCAATGGTATTCAAACAAATCTCCAAAATCAATTCATGGAGTTGAAGGAAAATATGGTTACAGAGATAAAGTATATTAAGAAGGCATTGGGTTATCATAAAGAAGAATTTGAAAGCTTGAAAAGAAAAGTAAAAGATTATATGGGAATAAAAGGCACAATGTATGAGATTAAAAAATACTTTAGAGGCATATAACAACAGAATTGAAATGCCTGAAGAACCACTATGCGAATTGGAGGGTAGAGCATCTGAACTTGAAAAGACAGGAATAATGACAGAATAAAGAATGGAAAAAATAGAACAGGGTCTCAGGGAACTGAATGACAGTGTGAAATGTACAAGCATACACATTAAAGATGTCTTAGAAGGAGAAGAGAATGGAAAAGGGACAGAAAGAATATTTGAGGAAATAATGGTCAAACAATTTCCAATCCTTGAAGTATTATTTTAAGAACTGTTATAAGAATCACATCAAGCCTGTAGATTTAACTATCATTTTACAGAAAATTTGGAAGACAGCAGAAGGTTTGAGTGACACCATGGAATATAATCAGCCATTTCCAGACAAAGAATTCTACAGTATGAATAATCTAATTTATTTGAAAATTAATTTGGAAGTAAAATGAGAGGTATGGAGGAAGCAGAGATTAAAACAGTCTTGAGCGTGGAAATATATGTTGGATTTTTTCTTATTCTTGTATATTTTTTATAGTCCACAACTATGAATCATTCCTTTGGATGAAACAAAGTATATAAAATAGATCTAAACATTCATGTATCACCCATTAAAATGTGATGATGATAATAAATGAAGGCAGTAAGGCAGAAAAATGGTATTCAGAAACAACATAATTGTAGGACCTTTTCCTCAGAGCAGTAAGACATTCACAGATCAATTTCAAATAAGTGAAGAATGATAAGAAGGCCTATACAAATTCATGTGCCTGTTATTTACTTTAAAATGGCAAAAATAATAAGCACTTAATAATATAGTAATGGAAAAAGCTTACAGAATACTTACTATATACCAGAATCTCTTCTAAGTACATTATATATTTTTATTCATTTAGTCCTAAAAAACAATATAGACTGTAAAATATATATTTTTAAATTTCCTAGTAGCAAGTGACATGCTGTAATTTCCCCCCATTTTTTTCTTGGAAGTATAGACTAAAACACTATTTCTCTAACTCTCCCATTGATGCTGTGAACTGCTAAATATTATTCTAATTCTTTTCTTAAAACAGATTGTAAAATGGAGAAGCAGCAAGTCGGCATCAGTTTAAATGGGCATTCACCATCTCTCTTGCAAAAAATGTTGAGTGGGGGCAATATTCTAACTTAATGATCTTTTTTGGGGGAACCCACAGAGCAGGAAGCTTCAGGGCATTGATCTGGAGGGAGCTGGACAAAGAGATAAATTGCTCAAGGTATAACCATGAGTTTCTTGCTCCTGTGGCTGAAAAATACAGATGGCTAAGCCTCACCCTCAAGACAAAAAGCCACTGCAAGTCCCGATACCCACCGGCCACCCAGCGGGAGGGAGCATTCTCTGAGAGTGTGAGGGTTCTGGTGAAGGGTGTTGAAGGGTTTCCTCTCTAACTGCCTGGACCGCCATTGAGCTTTGGGGAGCATACCAGCTGGCTCGAGGTGGCACTAGGAAGAAGGGACATACAAATCTCCTGAGGTAGCCTGATTTACCTAACCACCCTGGGATAGAGAAACTTGGCCTAAGAGAGGGTGGAGTCAGGCAAGTGACTAATCCTGTGCTTAAAACAATCAAAATTTAAACTCCCCTAAGTGAGGGAGGCAGTAGGAAGCACTTAATAAGCTTCTAAGAAATTATTTAGGGTCCCATGGCAGCAAGAAGCTATCTTGAAGAGGGTTGAGAGTCATTTTTCTGTAGTGAGTTTGTTCATCAGAGTCCCATTTGAATTTCAGAAGGGAACTCAACCTGATCAGGAGAGGTGAGGGTGTATCCACTCACACTGGGTATTGCATCCAGCCACCCTGGGAAAGAAAGCAATAAGAAGAGAAAGGGGGCAGGGACACACAGGGTCCTAATCTGCAGGAATCTACCCAAGTGCAAAGAGTCAAACCTGCCTGAGGGAAAGTGACTGGACAGCTTTCTGAAGAGCTGACTGACCAACAAGAAAGTTTAGCTCAGTGGAGGAGTTTCCACCTTGAATATACGAATTCACTAGTTCAGTTCCTGGCTCCTCTTAGAGTAGTGATCTACACATCAAACATCCAGCTGATCCTTTAGGCCAGGGAAGGATAGACTTTATTTTTGAATCAGATTTTCTTGGGTCTCTTATTTTTCCTAAAAAAAGATTACTTTAAAAAAAATTAACTTAGTCTACTCACTAAAACCTGCATCAAATCCTGCAGAAGGCAGGCTGCAGGACAATTGATTGATGAACACCGGAAGCCTGAGAAGCTCCTCACGTTCCTGAGGGAAGGATGTTTTTCCGTAGTTTGTGTTTGACTGCTTGCTTGTATGTTTGGATATTTCCTTATCCAAGAGATGCAGATTGTCAGAATGGATAAGGAAATATGATCCATCTTTATGCTGTCTACCAGAAACCCACCTTAGACCCAGTGAAGCAAGGAGTCTGAAAATGAATGGCTGGAAAACAATTGTACAAGCAAGCAATAACAAAAAAGGGTGGGAGTAGCTATACTAATATTGGACAAAATAGACTTTAAATGTAAACTATTTTAAGAGACAAAGACAGACACTATATATTTCTAAAAGTGGTAATCTTTCAAGAAGAAAGAACAATTATAAGCATTTATGCACCTAACAGGTGTCTCAAAATACATGGTGCAAACACTGACAAAACTAAATGGAGTAATAGATGCCCCTACAATTATATTTAGGGACCTTAATATGCCATTATCACCATTAGACAGAACATCTATACAGAGAAGCAATATAGAAAGAAATACTGTGAATAATACATTAGAGGATTATGTACCTCTATTATGAACCTAATAGACATATACAGAAAACTACACCGAAATACAGTGGGATATACATTCTTCTTGAGTGCACATGGATCATTCTCCAAGATAGTCGACATGCTAGGCTACAGAATAATTCTCAACGAATTAAAAAAGATTGAAATTATACAAAGTAATTTCTCTGACCACAATGAAATTAAGCTGGAAATCAGTAAGGGTTAGAGAACTACATTAGGCACAAAGATATGGAAGTTAAATAAAACACTCTTAGACAAACAGTGGGTCAAAGAAGAAATCACAAAAGAAATCAGTAACTACCTTGAAAAGAAAGAAAATGACAGCACAACATATCAAAACCTATGGGATGCAGCTAGAGCTGTACTGAAAGGGAAATTCACAACCATAAATACATATATCAAAAATGACGAAAGAGCTAAAATTGAAGCCCTAACTGCACAATTGGAGGAATTAGAAAAAGAAAAACAAACTAACCCCAAAAGAAGTAGAAAAAAGCAAATAGAAAAGACAAGAGCAGAACTAAATGAAATAGAAAATAAAAAAGCACTAGAAAAAATAAACTAAACCAAAGCTGGTTCTTCAAGAAGATCAATAAGATTGACAAACCATTAGCTAGACTAACAAAGAAAATAAGAGAGAAGATACAAATACAAGAAATAAAAATGAGGAAGGGGATATCACCATTGACACCACAGAAATAAAGAATATCACAAGAAGATATTTTGAAAAATTATACACCAACATGAGGATAATTTAGAGAAAATGGACCCATTTCTAGAAACACACAGGCAGCCTACATTGACAAAAGAAGAAACTGATGAACTCAACAGACCAATCACAAGTATAGAGGTAGAATCAGTAATCGAAAACCTCCCAACTAAAAAGAGCCCAGGATCAGATGGCTTCAGAGGTGAATTCTAACAAATATTCCAGAAAGAACTAACACCAATCCTGCTTAAACTCTTCTAAAAAATATAAGAAGAAGGAACTTTGCCTAACTCATTTTATGATGCCAACATTAAACTAATACCAAAGCCAAACAAAGATACCACAAGAAAGGAAAATTACAGAGCAAGCTCTCTAATGAACCTAGATGCTAAAATCCTCAACAAAATATGTGCTAATCATATTCAAGGGCCCAGCAAATGAATTATACACCATGACTAAGTGCCAGCTATGCAAGGATGGTTCAACATAAGAAAATCAGTCAATTAATTCACCACATATAGAGATCAAAAGATAAAAATGCCATGATCATCTCTATAGACACAGAAAAAACATTCGACAAAATACAACACTCTTTCATGATAAAAACACAGCAAAAGATAGGAATTGAAGGAAACTTTCTGAACATGAAAAAGGGTATGTATGAAAAACCCACAGCTAACATCATCTACAATGATGAAATCCTAAAAGCTTTCCTTCTAAACTGGGGATCCAGAAAAGGATGCCCATTATCACTGCTCCTATTTAACATTGTGTTAGAAGTACTTGCTCAGGCACTGAGGCAAGGAAAGGATAAAAAGGCATCCAAATTGGAAAGGAAGAGTAAATATTTCACTATTTGCAGATGACATGATCCTATACATAGAAATCCCTGAGAAATCTACAACAGAGCTTGTAGAACTTATAAATTAGTTCAGTAAAGTCACAGGTTATAATATCAGTGTGCAAAAATCAGGAGCATTTCTATACACTAATAATGAACAATCTGAAGGGGAAATCAAGAAAAAATACCATTTACAGTAGTACCTAAAAGAATCTAATACCTAGGCATAAATTTAATTAAAGATGTAATGGACTTATACACAGAAAACTACACAACACTGTCAAAGGAAATCAAAGAAGACTTAAATAATTGGAAGAATATTCCCTATTCATGGATAGGAAGACTAAACATCATTAACAAAGCTATCCTACCCAAAATAATATATAGATTTAATGCAATCCCAATAAAAATCAACACAGTATTTTTCATTGAAATGGAAAAACTATGAAATTTATTTGAAAGAGGATAAGGCCCCAAATGCCAAAGACATATTGAAAAAGAAAAACGAAATCAAAGGACTCACACTACCTGACTTTAAAACATACTATAAAGCTACAGTGATCAAAACTGCATGGAATTGGCACAAGGATAGACATACTGACCAATGGAACTGAATTGAGAGTTTTGATATAGATCCTCATATATACAGTCATCTGATATTCAACAAGGCCACCAAGCCCAAACATCCAGGAGAAAATGGCCTCTTCAACGATTGGTGCTTGGAGAACTGGATATCGATATCCAAAAAAATGAGAGAGAAACACCATCTCAAACATTATAAAACAATAAAGTCAAGATGGATCAAAGATGTAAATATAAGAGCCAAGACCATAAAGACTTTGGAAGATAATGTAGGGAAGCATCTACAGGACCTTGTAATAGGAAATGGTTTCATGAAGCATGAGCAGCAAAAGGAAAAATAGATAAATGGCATCTCTGCAAAATTAAAAACGTTTGCACCTCAAATGAGGTTATCAAGAAATTAAAAAGGGAGTCTACCCAATAGGAGAAAATATTTGGCAACCATATATCAGATAGGAGCCTAATATCCAGCATATATAAAGAAATTCTACACCTCAAAAACAAGACACATAACCCATTTTTCAAAATGGGCAAATGATTTGAATAGACACTTCTCCAAAGAAGACATACAAATGGCTAAAAAGTACATGTAAAAATGCTCAACATCACTACCTATTAAGGAAATGCAAATTCAAACTAAAATTAGATACCATCTTACACCCATGAGACTGGAGACTATTAAAAACCTGAGGACTACAAATATTGGAGAAGATGTAAAGGAATGGGAACATTTATCTACCACTGGTAGGAATGTAGAACAGTCCAACCATTGTGGAGGACAGTTTGTCAGTTCCTCAAATATCTAACTGTAGAGCTGCCTATAATCTAGCAATTCCACTGCTGGTTATATACCCAGAAGAATTGAAAGCAAGGACACGAAAAGATATATGCACACCAGTGTTCCTAGAAGCATTATTTACTATTGTCAAAAATAGGAATCAAACCAAATGCCCTTCAAAAGAATGGAAAAACATAACATTTTCTATACGTTCAATGGAATATTACTCAGCTCTAAGAAGGAACACAGTGCTAACACACTGAATAACATGGATGAATCCTGAGGACCTTATGTTGAGTGAAGCAAGCCAGGCATTGAAGGACAAATATTACATGACCTCAGTAATATGAATTAAGCAAATCAAGCAGACACAGAGAGCTATTGCCAGGAAGATAGGTTTTAAGGAAATTGAAATGGAGAAGAAGGTTGTGAGCCAACATCCACACGATGATAAGGTGGAAGAGTGTTGTTGGGCATTAAATGGATATGACAGGATGGTAGTGAAGCTACTGGGCTGGGTGGTGAAAGTTTGAAAGTTGGGTAGAGTGGGGAGGGTGGGTTGGACGCTCCATGGAACAGGGGGGAGGGTTGGCAGAGGGACCAGGTGAACACTGGAGATTGGTGGGTATATGATTTAAAGTACAAAGTTGGGGATATTCTTATGGCAATATGACAAAGAAGGTTTACTAGTTTAGGGTGTTGGACGGGGTGGCATTCAGGACAGGGTGCACTTTGGAGAGGCTTCTAGGGAGTGTGAGAGTGATTATTTTGACATAATGTGTTGTATCAGTGGGTGGAGAACCACAAAATGAGCAGGAAGGAGTTGGATTCCCATCCTGGGGAGGACAAATATGTTATCTAATAGAGGGGCAGGAATCAATCAAGATAATAGGGGAGGACAAAGCAGTGTGTCAAGACCTCAATGTTGTTGCAAGTAAGTATGAAGCTTGTCATCCAAGAAGTGAAGCCCGGTTGTAACCATGGGCCTCGGGGGGAAGGGAAGGAGGAATAGAATAGATAGAACATGGTGTATTGAGTGGGCAATAGAAGTGTTCTACATGATCTTGCAGTGATGGACTCAGGCCATGTTAAATATCATCAAAATTTATAAAATTATACAGTCTAAAATGTAAACCATAATATAAACCTTTGAGCATGGTTAATAGATATGTTTCACTATTTGTATATCAGTTTTAACAAATATACCATCCACATATAAAAAGGTATTAATATGAAAAGGGGGAAAAAGGAAAGATGTTGGGTATATGGGAGTCCCCTGTATTCTGTATGTGACTTTACTGTGACCTAAAACTTCTTTGAAAACAAAATATAAAAAAGTAAAACACTGGGGAATAAATGGAAGAAAATGTCACTGTACACACATGACAACAGACATTACAGTGATGAAAGGAAAAATGTAAAAAAAATAAATAAATATTTTCAATATTTTTAATATCTCAATTTTTGAATTTTATTTTATTTTTAGTTTTTAAAAATTTTTATGCATTTTATTTCTTACATTTAAACCTATCATTATAATTTCCTTTTCCTATTAATTGCTTTTGGCTATTTTATTGGCTTCATTTTTGAAGAAGCTTTGGGTCATAGAATGGTTACAACTGGTTGCAGGGGAAGATCATTGGTGTGGGGTTTCACTGATTGTGGATACATGGGAGGAAGTTCACCGGGACATACACATAAGGTATATAAATGTGTTCAAATGTTCATGGGGCATTGTCACAGTGAGTGGAGATTCACACAATAACTGATAGAATATTGAATTCCCACCCTGGACAGCTCTGCCACATTCTCTAATGGAGCAGAAAGAGTCCCCAAGTGCAGGGGCAATGACTGGGGAAGGAGGGTAGTCCATTAATGGGTCTATATTATTAACAGCTATGCTTGTGAGCCTATGCTCTTGAAATTTAAACTTAATCTAGTGTTGTGGGGTACCTAAGAGTTGTCTCCTGAGAGCCTCCTTGTTGCTCAAATGTGGCTTCTCTAAGCCAAACTCAGGATATAAATGCATTACTTTCTCCCCAGCGTGGATCATGACTCCCAGGGATGAGCCTCCCTGACACTGAGGGATTACCACCAAGCACCCACTAGCACACAACTGGAAAAAGACCCGAATAAAAGGGGGGAAAAGGTAAAGACAAATGAGTTTATATGCCAGAGAGACTTCAAAGTGAGTCAGAAGTAATGTTTATGCACATCTCAGCAGGATCTCATAGACTGCCAAAGTAGATACTATCCCAAATAGCATGGCTCCTGAGGGCTCTGGAGACTCCCAGGTCCTATGCTCATGGCAGATAGCTCCAGACTTTGGTGCCTTGCCCGTGGGCCCTACTTTGGAGTTTGTGCTCCTGAGAGTGACAGAGTTGGAATCACTTATGGTTTCCCTACACATAACTCATCTGTCCCTTCTATTTGAACCTATAGTTGGTACAGGAATTGGTAGTTGTACATTCAAGGGACTTGAATCTTTGGGTTGTCCATGTTACAGATGGGCAAAGAGCCTCAGCAGAGTTGCAACAACTATTCTCTAGTTCATTGTACTCACCCGGGACACCTACCAAGGAGGTGAGGATCGACAACCACCATACCAAGGAAATGGGAGAGCTTACAACTGCAAGCAAGAGAGACCCATCCATAGACTGTATGGAATTGAAACCCCTTCTCAATTACAGGTGGAGTGGACTTCATCATCCCAGAATCCTCAGGATTTGGGAATGAACTATGGGTTAGAGTGGATTTGCTGGTATTATACTATAAACTTATTGTGATTCTTCTAATAATGGAAGAAATTACAACATTGATGTGGAGCCAATGGCTACTGGTGGCTCTGGCGGCAGGGAGAGGGAAAAACAGGTATAATACAGGGACTTTTCTGGAACTTGGGAATCAACCTGAATGACATTGCAATGACAGATAGAGGCCATTATATATCTTCCCATAACCTGCAGAATTGTGTTGGAGAAAGTATAAAGCACAATGTGAACTATGGTTCATGCTCAGTGGCAATGCCCCGGAGGCATTTCTCAATTGCCATGAATGTGTCACACTAATGAAGGATGTTGTTTATGTAAGAGGGTGTGGGCAATATGGGGAGCAGGGCATATGGGAATCCCTATGTTTTTTGTGTTACATTTATGTAATCTAACTATCTTTAAAAGAATAAAAAATATATATATTGAAAAAATAAATGACTGGGGAAAAAAGACTGTAAAAATTGATTTTAGAATAGGGATAGTAATATCTGATAAAACTAATCAATTGAGAATCCTTCTCAATGCATCAAAACTAGATTGAATTAATAAAAATATTCCACTATCCACCAGGTGATAGTATGCACTTGAATGAACATTGCTTCTATCTAATAAGGTGAAATAGTTGACAAATAGCCAGTTCACAAATATTCTTCAAACTATTGATAACTTGAGGACTTGGGCAACGAACTGTCCCAAAATTTATGGGTAGAAGATAGATGAATATTGGATTACCAGGGCATCATGTGACTAGTTTCTCATAAGGAGAGTTCAGCTTGGGCTGTTAGCAAATTGGTAGAGGATAAACTAGCACAGGAGAGACAGTGAATTACCAGGAACTCACCCATAGTAGAATATGCACTATCTTGCAAAATTTGCTCCATAAATCCTTCCAGGCATTTACAGAAAAGAAGGGGAAGTCCTACAAAAGCCCACCCCAGGGTGCAGAAGTGAGGGAAGGGAAGTCAAGCCACAGTGGGCTTGTCCCACTCAGAAATAATAGAATGATTTCAGGGGGGATGAGCAACAAACACTCTCACCCTTAAGACACTGATGACAACCCATGGAACTTAGAGAAGGCAAGAACAAAGAAAACATTTTCTGTGTCAGAGGGACACAAATACACTCTGAGCTCAGAAGAATAGTTGGGAATGTCAGGAATTACTGAAATTACTTCCTCCTCAAAACCAGGAATTGTTGTCTCACAAAGTCTAAGGATTATCAGATGAGCCGAGAACATCACCTCTGCAGCAGCAGCTTTTCACCTACTGACTAAGAAGCTTCCATACCAAATTGTGAGAGAAAAACCCTCTCTGATACCAGAACTAAGGGCAAGTCAAAAGTTGAAGTTGAAGCAGATATTGATAAAAACCAGTCTGCCAAACCAAGAACCCATGTTGAACATAGGGAGTTACTGGAGGAACTTGAAGTACATGGTACTATGAGGGTGGCCCTAGTAATAATAAACCTCAAATCCAGTTTATTATTTGATCAGATTATGTCCACATCCTACATTTCCTAAAAGAAGTAAAGCCATGCTAATTACCAGATATATGCCCATTTACCTTGGTCTCTACAGTAGATGCCCACTTTACAATGATAAAAATTTTGAAGCATATAAAAGGTAAGTTCAGGACCCTCCCTCAGATTCAGAACCTACAACACTTACTGCATCTCACAGCACTTTTCTAGTCACGTAGAAAAATTTTAAAAATTATAAATCAATAAATTAAACATATAAAAATATATGGACATTGAGGTTCATCACAATATATTTATAATTGCAAAGTTTAAATCCACTTAGAGTATTAACAACTAATACTTCTTAATCTATTATACATCCTCAATTTATAGTACAATGTAGCCATTAAAAATCAGATTTTGAAACCTTTCAGAAATATTGGAAAATGTTCATGAGAATCTAAATTTATGAAGCAGAATATAATACTACATAGATCAGGGATACTCAATCTCAGCACTATTGACATTCTGGGCTATATAAATGCCTATTGTGGGGGAGTGTACCATGGATTGTGTGAGGTTTATCAGCATCTCTGGCTTCAACCCAGTAGATATCCGTAGCTCTGTTTCCACCCCCAAGTTGTGACCAAAAAAGTGTTTCCAGATACCCTCAACTGTCCTAGGGGAATCAAAGTTGTCCTCATTTGAGAACCACTGATATGGAGTGTGTAGTCACAGTTTAGAAAAAATACATACATGTATAAAATACCGAGATTTACTTCTTAAATTAATTGCCATTATCTCTGGTTGTTAAGATGTATTGTGATCTTTGAAATCGTCCATATTTCCCATTTTTAAGTCAGCAGGCATTTTCTTAATTGAATAAAATATCTCTCTCTCTCTCTCTCTCTCTCTCTCTCTCTCTCTCATTAAGCCACCAACCAAATATCAATTTTTCAATGATTGTCTTTTCAGAAAATTTTGATTATTGGACTCTAATTGTTTAGCAATACAAAACAGACTAAACCCACATGATGATCTCAAAATATGAAGAAAAATACTTTGGCAAAATCCAGCGTTCTTTCATGATAAAAACATTCAACAGACTAGGAAAAAAGAGACTTCCTCAACCTGATAAAGGACATGTATGAAAATCCCATAAGTAACTTCATTGTTAAAAATTAAAGACCATGCCATTACACAATTTGTCAAAACCTATGAAATTGTACAATGTAAAGTGCAATCCATAATGTAAACTATAGACCATGGTCAGCAGCAATCCTTCAGTATTTATTTGTTCGTCAATTGTAAAAATTTACCATAGTAATTTAAGAAGTTATTAATAGGGGAAAATATGAGAGGGGGAGGGGTGGGTTTTATGGGAATCCCTTATCATTTCACTGTAACTTTTCAGTAATCTAAGACTTCTGGAAAAATAAAGTTTGAAATTTTTTAAAAAGCATACCTTAACATAGTGGATGCCAGAAGTACTGCATAAATGGAGAAGAGGCTACAAGAACATGCTGTGTGGGTCACATTATAAAAGATGACATGACCACAATTATTGAACCAAGCGATCTTGTGCCAATAGACACAGGGAGGCTTTTCAATTTCATTTTTCATCTCAACAAAAGAATAATTATCATTATAGTTTATAATCACCTGAGTCAATATATGTAAATATTTGCATCAATAAGTGTTTTTAATCATTTCAGTCAGTATATGTCAATTTATGTCTCAGCATATGTAAATCTATTGGAGTTAAACATTCATGTGTCTTTGAAGAAAAATACAAATATAATTGATGTTCCCTGTTGTTGATTTAATAATATTTCCCATAGCCCCAATTATCCCTTGACTATAATAATGTCCTATGAACCCCAGTATTATCATTTACAAATAACTTCAAGATATATTCTAACCCAAGAATTGGAACAAATCTTGCACAACCCTCTTTTTGCATGGCCCGTAAGCTAAAAATGGCATTTAACATTTACCATTGGTTGAAAATTTGAGTATTTCATAACATATTAAATGATATGAAACTCAAATTTCAGTATCCATAAATATTTATTGGAATAGAGATCATTTGTTTTGTGTTGTCTATGGCTGCTTTTGAATTACAGTGGTTGTGATAGAAAACATATGGTCCACAAAGTTGAAAATATTTACTACCTAATGATTACTAAAAAGTTTACTGACCATGGTTGTAGTCTTTTAGCTATGCCTTGTTAGCTGTAGACCAAATAACAAGCTTAATATCCAAAGAGGGAGAATGAACTTCTTTTTGTTGAATACAGTCCATGTGCCAAGTGCATTAACTTTGCTATCCCATTTTAATTGCAACAAAAGCGTCAATGGGGAAATGGAATCTCATGAAGCATCAAAACCTTAATCAATGTATATAATACTAATATAGGGTGCCATTAACTGGGTGGGTTGTGGTGAATCTACACCAAAAGTAAGATATTTTCTGTAATTAGCAGTAATGTTTTGATGAGGCTTTTTCATAGTTTGAAACTATTGTTTCACAACAATGCAATATGTTGTGGTGGGGTAATTTATGGAAGCCCTACATGATGCTATCCATGGTTTTTTCCAAGTTTGCAACTTAAACTATACACTTATTGTTTATGGATGTTCATGTATGAATGATAACTTTCAATTTTAAAAAAAGTTTCAAAAAACTCAGTGTTACTCACCTGATAGAGTCAAGAATGGACCTAGTATTTCTCTAATTTAAAAAATTTCCATTAGACTCTTTTTCTTCCTGACATAAAGTATCTCTTGTGTCCTCCTTAAACCTAGCTGCACATGCAATCGTATGCAACTGGGACATATTACTGAGTAAGATTTAATTAAGAGTGAAATGCTTTTATATCTGTTTCTTAATATTTGTTCTTATTAGGTGAAATTTCAGTGCTAATATTTAAAAGTCATTTTTAATAAATGAGAAACTTGAAAAAAATTTTGAGGTCTAAAATCCCAAAAAGTTCAGGAAATTCTTCCAGTGGAAAAATTACCTTTATAAGAAATAAAAAATAATTTGAACAACTTTCCTTTTCATTCACAATGACAAATATTGCTAAAAATATTCCAATTCATGAGCAGTTAAGAGATTAAGTCTAGTTGTGTAGGCCAGGGTCATATTTTATGCAGTTACCAAGCTTCACAAAGTTCACTAGACTCAGCTTCCATCACCCTCCTCTGATGCCATCATGGCATCATTTGGAGTAGCAACAAAAGAACTCCAAAAACTAAAAGCTACATGATTTCTGCTCTCCTAAATTTGCTGGAAAGTGAACCTAACAAGTGCAGCCAGGACCCATTTTTCCTGTATTCTATTGTGCCACTTACCACCTTGGAGTTCAGATGGAAACTTTCAGATCTTCATCAATATTGAGGTTTTACTTAGAGTTAAATGTGTCATCCAGGACAAACCTAAAGGAATTTTAGGAAATGAAGGCAGCAGCTCTTATAAGGAAAGAAAAAGACAGCTTAAAGAGACCATTTTGGAAAAAAATGTATAACCAGAATTGATGTTTATCTAAGAAGATTATTAGTGGTCAAAGGCAGAATCCAGGTGTCAAAACCGTTGGTAGATAATGAGACAAAAAATTTGTAAAATAGATGTAAAAGTATTAAGATGCTTTTAATTAAGTGTGGTCAAATTGGTTTGCCAGATTCATCATACATGATGAGTGACAGCTTTACTGATTTTTAAATTGTCTCCAAAAAGACCACAGCAGTTGGACTTAGAGGCAGAGATGGGCTGCTTAGTTTAACTCAACAGCCTCAGGTTTTGGATGCCTCCTGTGTTTTCCACAAGAATGGATATACAGTGAACGCTCACAATATCCATTCCAAGCTTCAGGTAGAATGTCTTATTTTCCCCCATTTTGTAGCCCTCATTAGTGGTCAGCATTTCAATAGTATGAATATTGACAACTACTTGTAATCTTTCATTTAAAATTTGAAGTGGTTTGCAAATTACCCAGAGTGGATTTCATCAAATATGATGCCACCAACACCAACAAAATAGAAACACTAAGTAATGTGCAGCAAAATTACAAAAATGCTTTCACATATGAAGTAGAATCAAGTTATTTCTGTTAAAATATAAATTTATTATTATATTCTTGGCAAGCAGATCAGTTTGGTGGTCTCAAGTGGATAAAAAGAATATTAGAGAGAATAAAGTAGACATGTAAAAATGATTCTGGGGGAGATGAGAAATGAAAACTGCAACTCAAATAACACTAAGCTGAATGAGTCATCATTTTCCTATAATGATTTCAAGAATAGGAATTGGAGGAGGGTTTGCTAGGCATCAATGCTCTACAAACAAACAAGGATTGTATGATATTCTGCATGTTTACTAAAAAAAGGACTGGTATTTGAAACATTTGTTCTTAATTTCTTTAAAGAGTTCAGAAGAAAATTGTAAGGACTTATCTTTCAATCCCTTATTTTACTTCCTTTTGATGACAAAGAGATTTTAAGTAACTTCATGTGAATGACAAGGAGGTGGTGGTGATAAAAATGAATTATCAAGACATTTTGTTCTTTAACACACAAAGGAAATCTGTCCTTCTGCATCACTAAGACTAAAAGCAATATATACAGCTGCATTGGAAATATATGAACGTTTTTCATCTCTACTTCACATTCCATAACCATTCATACATGTATCTATTCTTTAATCTAAATATAGAGATCTAACTGTTGATGGGGAAACAAAGGAAACTGAAATTGAAGTGGGGCTCTTCCTGTCTGTGTATTGACTGAGATCCTACAGGCCAAACACAACATGGGAGGACTTGTGCATCTCCACATACTAAAGTGAAGTACAGAGACCTATACTGGATGTTTATCATGACTGTGAATAACAGTTTCCACTGACATTTGGAGAAAACAAAAAGGCTTCCTTGGAAATTAAATGAACTTTCCCTTTTGTCAAGGTATGATGGTTTGGAGCTAGATGGACTCCAGAAAAATCATATTCTTAAGTCTAATCCATTCCTGTGAGTGTAAACCTATTGTGGGTAGGACATTTGTTTAGGTCACTTCAGTAAGATGTAGCCCAGGGTGGTTCTTAATCCTCTTACAGGAGTCCTTTATAACAGAATGACTTAAAGACAAAAAGAAAGAAAGCCATAGAAGCCAGAAGATGAAAGTCTAAAGCTGAAAACAACAAAACATGGAAGAGAATGGAGAAACTGTTAGATGCTGCCATGTGCCTTGCCATGTATCAGATGTGCCCAGGATGGCTGGAAGCCAGTCTTTGGGGAGAAAGCATCATTTGATGATGCCTTGATTTGGACATTTCCATTGCCTCAGAACTGTAAGTTATAAGATCGTAAATCTCCATTGTAAAAGCCAACCCATTTTGGTATATTGCCTTCAGAAGCTTTATCAAACTAAAACACAAGTCAACTGAGAAATGTTTCAACAGGATAACATAGAGGGCTTGCATCTGTTCCCAGGCACCTGGAGAACAAAAATCCTGGTGTTTGAGTCTTACCAAGAGAAGCCTGAAGGAAAGAGATTGATGCAGAAATTGTCCTTACCTAATGGCAGTAAAAGGAGGATTACAGTTGCATTAAGCCACAAGGATGCATG
The DNA here is from genome assembly GCA_029593785.1 of Cabassous unicinctus. Lineage (NCBI taxonomy): Eukaryota > Metazoa > Chordata > Mammalia > Cingulata > Chlamyphoridae > Cabassous > Cabassous unicinctus. The sequence goes on from JAQZBX010014868.1 coordinate 25,504, forward strand.
TTATTAGGGAATGAGATACAGATCCACAAAGGGGATCTGTACTGGAGCCTTGATAAAAGGATCCCCAATGACGAGATGGATGACAGGAGCCTGTCGAGCCTAGAGGCAGAGGGGAGCGTTTAAGGAGTCAACTGGAGGAGTGGTCTTGGGTTATCAGACTGTGTCCACAAAGTTCCCACAGGAGGAGTTAGAGAAGCAGTCAGCAGCCAGTCATCTGAAACATCCACAGGACCAATGCCAAGTGACCTCAGCACCAATCACCTGAGACCATGCCCCTTTTTACACCCTAGAGAGGTCCACAACAGCAGTTGGCTTACAGAGAGTAAGAGTGAAAAGAACAATGGACTCAGAGCAGGAAGATATGAAATTAAGTTCCAACTTTGTCCATCTCATATATATGACACATATTATGTAAATATCATCCTCTTTGAGTCCATTCCCTCATTTATAAAACATAGGATCTCCCTTGTTGACTTGAAAGTACTACTATGAGGATCAAATTAGATAAGGTTGGTCAAAGCTTTAGAACTATGTACCAATCCTTGATAATAAGTTACAGTGGTGCATCATTTGTCCTAAAATACATTTATATTGCAATTGAAGGGTTTATTTCTTACTTGTGTACCTATTTTACACTTTTGTGTAATTAAATTATAGACTCCTTGAGTCAGAGACTCTCTCATTTGGCTTATATTTGTCTATTTCTTTAACTTTTTATTTAACATATTTCCCAAATTTTAGTGAAAAATTTCAAACTTACAAAAGAGTTGAACAGATTTCCAGGTGAACACCCAAATAACCACCAAAAAGTTTCAAAAATTAACATTTAACTATATTTGTTTCATTATGTGTCTATGCATCTACTCATCCATTAATTGCTGAAAGTTGGATCAAATTATTATTTTACATCACTCCCTTATCCTCTTCCTCTCAAATTACTTCAAGTCTGACCTCTTCAGTGAGACCAGAAAAGCATCCTGTGCAACATCCTTGAAAGAATGGAAAGAGGAGACTGCCCTTCTGCAGAGAAGTTTCTTAAGTAGAGCACTCCATGTCGCAGAGTCCAGTGCCCATCCTCCACTGGTGGCACAAGCCACCTCCGGAGCTATTCCGCTGCTGGAATTGGATGCTTGACTTGCCAAAAATGTGGGAGGAAGAGACAGTAGGGCACCAGCTTCAGCTACTGATTATTAAATTTGGTAGGCTAAATATAATTCTAAGACTGGCTAAAGTTTGAACCTGTCCAAGTCAGAAAAAGGCTGCTAGCCACAATTTTAACTCTGCCCACAGCATAAGGGGAAGTTGGATGGACTGAAAATCACAATGCTGGTAGGGACCAGATCTTTCCATTCAGATTAGATTGCAGCCCTAGCCTAAGCCCCAGACCCATCTCCATCAGGGAGAAGCCTGACGGGACCTGCACCAGCCTCTCTGGGAAAATACAGACAATGCCACAGAGGCTGATGATCATCCTACTCTGGCAGCACAAGCCACCTCGGGAGCTATTCTGTGGCTGGAGTTGGAAGCTCCATTTCCCAAAAAAAAAAGATGAAGGGGTAGGTGATCTTTACCTATACTCAAAAGGGGTGGAAATACTTTAAGAATCTAGTGGGAAGTGATTTGTAAAGATTAAAAATTCTATAATGAATTTTTTCATTTAAAATATAATGATTCTGCTTACACTAATAATTAATCAAGAACTTCAGCAGTACTTCTTCTAAGTTGTCTTCGATTAAACATGAATTGGAAAAGTCAATATTTCTCCTCAAATTATCGCTGGTTAAAAGCCAGCTGGACCTGGTTTCAGCTACTTTAAAGAGAACATCCCCCCAATTTGGAAACATTGGATCACAAACTTGTCCATAATCTTCAGGAAAATATTCAACCCCACATACTTTTGTCTCTTATCCTCAAACACTGAAATGAACTTACTAGCACCTATGGCCACAATAAACCACACGGAATTACAAGTGACATATGACCTTCACTCCTACCGATATCAAGTGAATAGGGCCCCTGTTATCTGTTTATGTTGTCTATGTGTTTCTTGTGTTATATGACCTCTGCCTTCTATAGCCTCAGCTGTCACTAACTAGTTTAATTCACAGTAGATATGATGGAGTGTAGGAGGCCATAATTTATGTGGTAATCCCAAAACAGAATTCCCTGCCCTGGTCACTGATCATTTGTGTGTTTGCATGCATGATGGGCATAACTTTAAATTTCTTGCCAAGTAGTTAGTTGATGTAAGCCTTATATTTTTTACTCCAGTATCATAGAATACTGTAGGTGTTACCTATGTCATAAATTTGTGTGTGTGTGTGTGTGTGTATGTGTGTGTGTGATTGAGAGAATGTGAGGTGCTTTCTAGCTAATATTCTCTGCTTTAGGATCAGAAAAGAAAAGAGTTTCCAACACAGCCCCATATTCCCATCAAAGCACAAATGTTAGGGGAGTCCTGTCTTTAAGTATAGAAATGGAGCACTACAATTTATTGATCTATGTTTTAGCATGCTTTATATGGGTTGAGGAGTAAATAAGGGTGTCAAATTTTAGGAATTCTATATTCAACTTTATTTATGCACTTATCTTAAGCTACTGAATTGCAATTTTTGAATTTAGCAGGCCTGTTGCCTCCTCAGTCAAGAACACATATGCTTGTACATGTTTTTGGTCACATGAAAGGTATGCAGACCTACATCTACCATATAGAGCATATTGTGTGGCTACCTTGGGACCTAGGTGTGTGAGGCTGCCCCTCTCCATGCTGCACATTTGAGGGCACAATTCCAGAATGTTCTCACCTAAACCCTGACTGGCATGAGTTGTTTTTGACACAGCATTCTTCTGTTGCAATAAATGCCAGTTCATTGGATGCATCTGGTTTATTGACAAAGATTAGGACGTAACCTGCCTGGGGATGAGAAGTTCCCTGGGGGTCTTGTTATCCATGGACTTGGATGAAATCATAACACCTACAGGTGAGAATGATGATCCTCAAAATATTTTTAAACTTTTTTTTCACCTGGGCACAGGAACTCAGCTGCAGAGCCCCAGGGCAGAAAGATTTCCATATCCCACATTTGTCTGTAGCCATTCGATTTGCCTGTCCAGTTCATAACAATATTCTATACACATATGTGTATTTATAAATACCTGTTTGAGGTTGCAGGGTCCATTTCACCTCTGCTTACCCCATACCTTGCACACACTAAGAATTTGTCTGCAATTTGTGGAGATACTTCTGAGAGGCTCCCACTGATTTTTATTTTCCTGCTCCTGCAGCTTCCCCTGTCTGTGTGGAATTTAGCTGATCCCACCTGCTTCTACAAAATGAAACCCAGTGTATTTAAGAATGGAGATCTGATTATTGGTGGGTTTTTCACCCTTTATACATTTCTAACAAGCAATGGGATCAGGAAGCCTAGCAAGGATGTCTATTTCCAGCAGTAAGTGCCTTTTTCATTTATTTTTTGTGTAATTATTATAACGAATGCTGCCTAGGCAATTTGCAGATAGCTAGATCAGCATAGTCCACATCACTTGTCCTCCCCTTCTCACAGATATGCCTTACATCCCATAATATCCATAATTCATTTTGTCTCTTCCCACTAGATTTCTGCTTTTTTTCAAAAGGAAATGAGATTATTACATTTTATCTTATAGTTCCCAATACTTTCTCTTTTCCAGTGCTGGAATCTAAGGGAGAATGCCCTCTCCACCAAATTCGACTCTCCTTCGCTCTTCTGCTTTGGCTTACACAAATAGAGGAAGAAGGCCTATTCCTTAGAAACACAAACCACTGGCATTAGGGCTGTGCCAAGAGGTTACAGAAAAATGTCTCTTCTCCAAATCAAGGGCCTGCTAATGCCTCTTTTCTCATGTGTATAATCTCTAATATTCCTACAAAAATGCCACTGGTAATTGAGTCCCATTTGCATGGACAGACTTCTTGCTGTAGACATCTGGCTACTCTTTGAAATAACTCTATAACATAGCCTGCCAGGGACCTTCCATGCATCCTCAAGCTCCCAACCAGACCAGAGATAAGAGATGAATGATCTGTGAGATATTTTCAACTCCGATTTGATTGTGACTGACTTGGACATTTAAACTACCTTTGTTTTTAGATTTCTGCTAATGCCAGTTCTGTATCTGATAGTCTAATTAATAAATTGATGAAGTAAAATTTCAGGGGATTCCAGCAGACAGTTTCTGCTCCTGTGAGAATGGGGAATTTCAGTGAAGAAAATGATGGCTCACTGCTTTTTTTGAAAGTTCCAGAAGGATGGGTTTTACAAGCACCTTTGCTCATTTGTGACTAGGGATATCACAGTTTGGAATTTGGGGCCTTTTCCTACTATGGAAAAATTTTGTGCCTTTTATTTGTTTTTATTTCTAGATTTGGTCTGCTTATCTCATTCATTCCTTGACCCTTCTCTAATGCTTCCCTACTTATGCCCTTCCCATAATTTTCCAAAATGCATTTGCCACATTGTTGTCAATATCTGTGATGCACACACCTCATTCTGATGGCTTCTCCTGGCGTCTCTCAGCCAGTTTAGGGCTGCAGGTCTTGAGAGTGGTTGATTCAGGGACATTATCGCCTGATTCTCCTGGGAAAGAAGGCAGGATAGACTCATGTGTCCCAACTTGCTTTAAGCACCCTGCAAGGTGGAGAGAAAGAGCTAGTGTATTGTCATAGCAGGAAAGACTAAATGCTTTCCTTCTCATCCTCTGCTGTCTACTCAGAACTCCTCTGGGAAAAGTGAACCTTGGCAGATCTGCTCTTTTGAGACAGGTAGCCTAGAAACCCTGTCTGAAACTTAAGAGAACACATCTGCAATTATATAAAACTTTTTATCTGGTCTGACTCATCCACTAGGCTCAGAAGGCCCAGTGTCCTGGGCTACAAAATTTTAGGGGATCAAGAAAATGTTTTAATGTTCTTTAAAATAAAAAACATTTTAATATATAATATTATTATGTTTGTTTTTATAGGAACTCAGTAATGATATATAATCATTAAAATTAATTTATAGAAGAGGCTCATGAATGAAAAATGTGCCTCAGACCCTGAAAGTCATAATAAAGCCCTGATCATGTTTTCACTGTGCATGAAAATGGGTGTAAAACAAGGGTTAGCTCATTCTGTCCCCTCCTTAAACTGGTTTTCTTATAAAACATGATGTCATAAATATATTTGATATAAATAAATTTCTACAATACAATTGTTATGCCTAAATAATAGTATAGTCTTAGAGCTAACAGATTTTTAATCCAAATCCAATTTTTGTATGTTTTTTGGTTTCTAATATTTTGTTACTATAGTTAAGGACATAATGGGCCATAACCTACAGAAATGTGTGAAAGAGAATGTAAACTACAATGTAAACTATAATCCATGCTTAGTGGCAATGCTCCAAAAAGTATTCCTGAATTGCAATGAATGTACCACACTAATGATGGATGTTTTTAATGGGGGCAAATGGGAATAGTGTGGAAAGTTGGGCATATGAGAATCCCATATATTTTTAAGGTAACATTTATGTAATCTAAATATCTTTAAAAAATTTTAAATTAAAATAAATAATGGTGAAATGAGGAAATTGTGTCCCTGCATCTTTCAAAGGGTAAAACTAGTATAAAAAGACTTGATGGAATCTGCACATCACCTTTATTTGGAATAGAAAGAAGTTTGCAGGGCAAGGAGAAAAAGGATTTCACCAGACCTCTCAGATAGATCAGTTATTTTCTCATAAGCTCTCAGAGTTCAGCAGATGATTAGAAATGAGAATGAGGAAATTGTCTCTTCTGCCACTTCCTACCATTTCTTAATATTTATTGGGCCTGAGATTGTGTTTCTCTCCAATCCTCTTCCCTTTGTTGGTTTATTTTCCCCTTTCTTTTTAGGCCTGTATGATATAAACTTGAGTGATGATGGACAGTTTCCGTCTCTCTATCAGATTGCCCTTAAGGACACGTCTATGGCACTTGCCATGGTCTCATTGATGCTGCATTTCAGCTGGACTTGGGTGGGGCTGGTCACCTCAGAAGACAAGAGAAGTGTTCAGTTTCTCTTGGACTTGCGAGGAGAGATGAACAAGAATGGAGTCTGTTGTAGCCTTTGTGGAAATGATCCCTGTCACTGAGAGATCATATATCTCATTGGCCTGGCAATATCATTTACGGATCAAAGAATCATCAGTGAATGTGGTTGTCATTTATGGTGACTCTGACTCACTAATCAGTTGAACTTTTGGAGGTGGGAACACTTAGTGATAATGAAAGTCTAGGTTACGACCTCACAATGGGATTTCACTACCAGTGAGAAAGTCTTTTTACTTGACTCATTCCATGGGGCTCTCATTTTTTCACACCATCCTGGTGAGATACCTGGCTTCAAAACTTTTATCCAGAAAGCAAACCCTTCCAAATATCCGGAAGAATTTTACCTCACTAAGTTGTGGTCCATCTCCTTTGATTATATGGTTTCTGAATCTGATTGTAGCACACTGGAGAATTGTTCTCCCAATGCCTCCTTGGAGTGGCTGCCTTAGTGGCAGTTTGACAAAGTCATGAGTGAAGGAAGTTATAATGTGTATAGTGCAGTGTATGGTGTGGCTCAGACCCTTCATGAAATGCTTCTTCAATGAGCTGAAATGCAGGCAGTGGGAAGTGGCAATGAGCTGGTGTTTGAACCCTGGCAGGTAATGTCTCTTCCTTTTGATAGCACATGTATGTCAGAACATGTCATTAGTTTTACATTCTTGGAATTCTGCATATGCTTAAGCCAAGTAGTTTAGGGTTCTCTCTCCAAAAATACAGGATTTGATCTACTTCTTCATTGTCCTGGAGGTAAATCTTGTCCTAGGTAGAAATAGTCATGAAAAAGAAGATGATGTTGGAAGGGAGAAAATGAGTTATGAATCAAAGCTGATGCTTTGTGTTACTAAAGTCCTCAATTTCCTGCCCATCTAATATTTTCAATAGAAAATAACTAGAGATCTTCTGTGAAGCTCTTAAATGACAACAGGGAGAGTATTATTAACTTTAAATAACTATCTTGACATGAGCAGTGTATTGGATAAGGAACATAAGTTATCTAATTTAATTCTGTAACCACTGCAGGTATTGATGACCTTACTATGAAAGATAACGCTCTGGGAGAATTAAGATTAGAAATGAGTGTGTTAAGGTTTGATTCTTCCAATGATATTTGTCTGCATCCCACTCCCAGAATTTGTTTTGATTCCCTTGTCTTTGGAGTTTAATCTTAAAACCAACTTATGTTTTATAAATGCTATGATATTTTAGTCTTTCATATGATTTCACTTGTTTTACTTCATTGTATGCTAATAATAAAGACAAATAATGAATAAGGAGTTACAGAGGATGAGGGATATTCCCCAATTTGGGTATCCTATTTTTAATACTGGGGCACACTTTCTCACAGAATGATGTGTTTCTTTTAGCTGCACCCATTTCTGAAGGACATTCAATTAAACAATTCTGCTGGAGACCCAGTGATTTTGGATGAGGAAAGGAAATTGGAAGTCAGTTATGACATTCTTAACTTTTGGAATTTTCCAGAAAGTTTTGGACTTAAAGTTAAAGTAGGACATTTTGCTTCAGATGAACCACATGATCATCAATTGTTTATATCTGCAGAGATGATAGAATGGGCCATTGGATTTTCAGAGGTGGGCAGGACACAATCACAATGCTCTATATTACACATAATATAAAAATTTGGAAAATATATATAAATTAAAATATTTTAAAAATCTTGCCAGGAATTTTTCTGCCTCCTTCTTCCTAAGTAGCTATCTACTAAGTAAAAAACTGGTTTAACAGCTCATCTTTCAACTTGAAAATATTTTTACTCACTGTCATACAATAAACATGGCATCTTAACAATTCATTTGATTTATGTATTTAAAATTTAAATTTGTTGATGGTCCAGTACCTAAAAATAACTAATTATTGGAACGTTATTTAAAGTCACATTAGTTAAGAACACATACTATTTTCTTCTCAGACTCCCTCCTTGGTATGCAGTGAGAATTGTATTCCTGGATTCAACAAAACGTCTCAGGAAGGAAAGGTTGCATGTTGCTTTCTTTGCACCCGTTGTCCAGACAATGAGATTTCCAATGAGACAAGTAAGAGAAAGACACCACCTCTCCTTTATATCCTCCATTCATACAGGGTATTGGAAAGAATCTGGAGGAAAATCTGCAGAGTAAAAATTCTTCCTTCCTTCATTTAGTAATTTAATTTTTATAACCAATAATATGTCCCATTGAAATGGCACTCTATCTCTGCCCTGGACTAGCTTGTGTGAGTCATTGCTTCAGACCCATTGCAGGCAAAATTGTCTCTGCGAAAACCTTTGTTGACCCCACCACAGTAACCTAGCGTTCATTCCTGTCTTGGAATTTAACTCATGGTATTATAATCACGTGCATTCTATCTTGTTTGAAATCATATTTATATTATATTGATGTCTTAGATCTTAACTATCCTCAGTTTCCCTGTGCCTAACCCTGTTTGAGACAGAACATATGCTGAGAAAGGTTGTGATTGATTAAAGAAATGGGTATTTCTAGGTTTACAACATGAGGACGATGTTGTTTACCTTCAATGAGTAGGTTTTAGTTTCTGCTATCCACTAGTTCAAAGGTGAGTAAAGGAGACAAAACTTAGAGACACTTTGTGTCCATGTTTACAGGCAGCAGTAAAGTTCCACACAGGGACCTATGGACCAGTATTTTCATTGGGAGGATGGGTCTCATGGAGTTCTTCATAGAGGCAGGAGCAGTAGTATTATATAAGGGGAAGGAAGGGGGAAATAAATTCTAGGCAGAATTATTATAAATTGCAAAAAAGGCAAATCACCACTGGATGTAATGTCCAGAGATTCACAGAACTGGAAATCAAAGGTTAAATGTGACAGGATCACAGAGCCTATAGAGGAAAGGAGATTGAGGCATGATGTTGAAAAGGGAAAGAAGACCATTATTTAAGATTTTTTTATATTATAATAACATATAATAATCACTCATATTTGTGATATTAATTGTGGAATCACTTCTATATTGGAAATTTTACAATTTTCATTTAGTGATTAACAAGTATTTTAACCTCATAAAATCATAAAATGCTATTATTTCAGTTTTTTGAGATATGTTGAACTGATTATAGATATTTTTGTATTATTTAGTGTGCATACATAAATTTTAAAAAGCTGAAGTTCTACATATCATCACAAACTAAGAGAGTTACAGCAAATTAAACATAAAGAAAACAGAAAACAGAAAATGAATATTAAAAGAAAACAATAAAAGACAAATATAGAGAGGATTTAAAAAGCTGAAGCACAGTCAATTTTGAATGAAATGTACAAAGCATGGGACTGTATAATACAATGTATCCTCTGGTGGAAAATGGATTGTTGTTAACAGAACAAATATGAAAACATTCTGTCATGAAATATACCAAGTATATTAGGCTAATACAGGGTGTCATTAACCAGATGGGTTAAGGGAAGAATACACTAAATGTAAGATATTGGCTGTAGTTAGTGGTAATGTTTTGATGATGCTCTTTCATAGTTGGTAACAATTTTTTCACAACAATGCAAGATGTTGGTGGATTAATGTATAGGAACCCCATATGATGATATGTATGATTATTTTGTAAGCTCACAAGTTATACTATGCACTTATTGTTTATGGTTGTTCATGTATGAATAATAAGCTTCAATATTAAATGTTAAAAGAAAAAACTCGAAGGTAACTCTAGAAGAAGACAAAATTGATGAATCCCTAGAATCATGTATTAAGAAAAAAAATTGCAAATAATTAATACCAAGATTTCAAAGTGGGTCACCCATACAGAAATTTTTTAACATTATAACAAGATAATATAAATTACTTCATGCCAAGACATATGAAAATTTAAATGAAATTCATAAATTCCCCATAAAATAAGTTACCGAAACAGTTCTAAGAAAAAGTAAAAGTCTGTAAATTTTATCTACTAAGGATATTGAATGCATAGTTTAAAACTTTTTCATAAATTTTAATTGTGACCAATATTTTTTCTAGGGAATTCTACCAAACTTTCAAGGAAAAAATAATACCCATTTACTCAGACTCTTTCAAAGTATAGGAAAAATGTGAAAACTTCTCAATTCAGTTTATAAGAAGAGCATAACAGTGGTACCAAAATCTGTTAAGGAGATTAAAAGAAAGGAAATTTAAAGGCTGCTCTCTGTAAATATAAACTCATTTATTCTAAAAAATCTATAAGCCAAATCCAGCAGTATTTTATAAAGGGGTTCTATCATGACAAAGTTTGGTTAATGCAATGTAATTCAATACATAGCCCCTAGAAAGGAGTAACAGTGATGTTAATAATTGCAATAAAGCATTTAATAAAATTTAGTACCCATTCATGATTTTCAAAAAAGCAACAAAAATATCCCTTATCATATTAGGAATAGAAGGGAATCATCTTTTCTCTTAAGTAGACTTACAGAAAACTAGATCAAATGTTAAATTTATGGTACCACATTTAAAGCATTTCACAGCAGAGATCAAGAATGAGCCAAATATGATCAAAATTAAAACTCCTACCAGACATTACACCTGAGGTCTTGCCCCAATGAAGTACTGGCAGGAAAAGAAGTGAAAGGAATTGGAAAGATTGAAATATACCTGAATTTATTTATAAGTGACATTATTGTGTAACTATAAAATGAGAAGATATTATAAACTCAGTTTTTTAGTGGTCTGAATACAAGTTAATATATAAGCTTATGAAATCATATAGCCAGTCAGAGGGCGTTCTGGTTTTCTTTCTCTCAGTTCAAATATTCAATTTTACAAAATATATTGTCCACAATGATGCCTTATTTATGTCCTTCCTAGTATATTTTTTAAGCTTTTCTTTATTTTAATAGTAGTGTTAGATTACATAAAATACATAAAAAATATAGAAGATTCCCATATATTGAACCCCCACCCCATCCACAATTTTCCCATTCACATTATGTGATTTCATTAGTGTGGTACCATTGTTACAATTGATGAAAACATATTAAAGCCTTGCTACTAACCCTTGTCTACAGTTCACATTATGGCTTAGACTGTGCACCACACAATTTTAAAGCATTTCACAAAATGTATAATGGCTTGTATCCATCCTTCTAACACCATGTAAAACAGTTTCAATGACCAAAAAATGCCCTGTGTTACACCCATTCTACCCTCAGAAACTCTGGTGAGCACTGTCTTTATATCAATGTTAGAAGTTCTTCCATTACTAGAATAATAATAAGGCTACACTTGCCTATAGTTGTATTCTCATCTTATATTTGTTTATTTCTCAATCTTGAGGATATGGGGCTGGTGATGTTCACTCTGTTTCTAATTGAGTGAGGGCTTAGATCCCATAGGAAAGATGGATGGAACTGTCTTACTGCTGATTTAGATACTCTTTGTTTTTATGAGATGGGCGTTGTCCATTATCATCCCTTTGTAAGTTGTTCTGGGTGACTGGTGAACTGGAGAATAGGTATTGGCTACAACTCTGCTGAGAATTAGGGTTCAACTGGCATATGAACTACTGGAAGATTTAAGTCTCTTGGACATAAATTTAATGGTGCTAATTATATGTTCAAATAAAAGGGACAGAAGAATCATGTATAGGAAAATTTAAAATGAATCTAACTCTGATACATTGGGGAGATAGGTTATCATATATTCAAAGGTAAGTTTGGGGTTCCAATATCCCATGGTTGTCTACCCTGCCTATGGTGTCTAGATATCTCTACAGGCCTCAGGAGTGACCTTGCCTGAGGAAGTTTACTGTGGCAATAAGTGAGATCCTCCTGAGATAAGCATAACCTTTAGAACGACTCCAAACTCAATTTGAAATCCTTTAGCCATAAAAACTCATTTGTATTTAATCATTTCCCCTATTTGGTCAAGGTCTTATTCCAAATGCGTCACTAGTTGGCTGTTGGTAAAAATCCCACTGTGCCAGTGAGGCTCATCCCCAGGAGTCATGTCCCACATTGGGATGGTGGATGATAGTAAATTAGTTCAATGAGTTTGGCTTAGAGAGAGGACAAATATGAACAAGGAGGGTTTCAGGTGGTAACTCTTAGACAATAAGTATGACTACCTAATTTCAATTTCACAGGAAAAAGGTTCATAAGTACAAGAATCAGTATCAAGGGCCTGACATATTGGACTGTCCTCCTTAGCTAGGCACTGTCCATGTACTCTAGAGATTCTTGACCCTCTATTAGAGAAAGTAGCAGGACTCCCCAGGATGGGAATTCCATATTCTTTCAGTGATTGTGTGGGTCTCTACTGCTACAGAAATACCCCATGAACACATGAACACATTCATATTCCATAAAAGTCATGCCCCAGACACACCCCTCCCCACACATCCTATATTATCAACATGACACCAGTAATCCACCCTGCTAAACCATTCTGAAATCCAAAACCTCCCCCAAAACAAAACCAAAAAAAGTAAAATAATAAATTAAAATAAAAATAAAATAAAATTTTTTGCATTGTGCCTTTCATCACCATAAGATCTGTTATCTTTTATATATATTGACCATTTCTTCAGTATGTTTG